>CAUYLG010009524.1:0-34980 GCA_963573385.1 Cacajao melanocephalus
ACCCCCCGCCTCTTTTTTTTTTTTTTTTTTTTTTTTTTTTTTTTGCTGTGGGTCGTTTGCACTTGCTCCTTCTGTTTGGAATGCTTTTTTCCTAGGGTGCTTTTCCTTCTCATCATTCTTGGCTTTAGTGTCACCTCCACAGAGAGGCCTTCTTCAATAACTCAGACTTGCTCTCACATTTTCATATTTCTTCATTATATTTATCAGTGGTTGAAATTATCTTAAAAATTTTAATTGCCTATGTGTTCACCCACAGCCTAATAGAACAATGACTGGCAAATTGCAGGAGCTGAAGGACAACACTTGTTTACTGCCTGCCTCACTTGTGGGAGAATAGGATTTTATATATTTTTCAAATTATGGTTGAGGCCTATTTTCAGAGTAGGAAGACTGTTGGCATGTCTTCACCAAAGACTCATTATCAGCACATTTTCATGTTTTTCAGATTTTATTATAGTTCCTTTTTTTTCTTTTTTTCTTTTTTTGAGGCAGGGTCTTGTTGTGTCACCCAGGCTCAAGGGAAGTGGCATGGTCACAATTCACTGCAGCCTTGACCTCTCAGGATCAGGTGATCCTCCCATCTCAGCCTTCTGAGTAGCTGGGACCACGGGTGCACACCACCACTCCCAGCTAATTTTTGTATTTTTTGCAGAGGCATAGTTTTGCCATATTGCCCAGGCTGGTCCCAAACTCCTGGGCTGGAACGATCCACCCTCCTTGGCCTCCCAAAGTGCTGGGATCACAGACATGCCTGACCTATAATTACTTTTATAAAAATAAAATAATTCCATGTAATTGACGTCTTTCTAAATGTTATGGTGCCTTTCAGTTGGTTTAGGGTGGAAATCACTTTTTTGATAGGATGCTATTTGAGTGATCGGACAATACTGTTATTCTTAAATTGTTTTTTTCCTTTTTTTTTTTTTTTTTAAGTCTTGATCTGCTGCTTTTAGGATGTGGTTTTATTATTGTTGGGTATGGGATATGGGTAGAGAGTATGAGGGATGGGGTGAGTAGTTCTTGGCTGTTGGCTTTATGGGGGCTTTGAAATGATGTAGCTGCCATTAGCATGGAGACGATGTGGGAAGTTTGAGGTTTACCTCTTGGAGAGTTTGGGTAATTTTCTAGGTCCATTCTTGTCTGATATTAGGTGATTTTTGGTTGGCCTTGATAAACACTGCAGTGTCAGTCATGCCTTCTTTTCATTAGTTGGACGAACATATACATGTGCTATGTGTGTATCACATATACACGAAAACTCACCGTTCTGCTCCATTTACGTAATGGCCTTTCAGCCACAGCCTCCATTCTATTACTTTTATTCTGCCTTTCGCAGCTCAGAACAGAATGGTGGTATTTATATCCCAAATGAGAAAAGTAGCCTTGAGAGTGAGAGAGAGAGAGGGTGTGTGTGTGTGTGTGTGTGTGTGTGCGTGCGCGTGCGTGTGTGTGGGTTGCCTTTAATGGGTGATGCAACCTACGTGGACTCATGAGGAAATTGTAAAATTCCAAGTGTATGCACAATTGGAATTTTAATCCAAGCCTTAGTGAAAACATGACCTTGTTTAGTGAGAGGTATATCCTATAATTAGATGTCTAAAATTTAAATTTTGATAATTGCTCACCTCTGCTATAGTGAAAGAGGATACAATCTTCAGTAGATTCTTCCAAGTAGATTTATCTTCTCCAGATATTAAAATTGGATCCCCTGTGCATCAATAATATTCAGAAAGCTGGATTTTCTTAACTTTTCACCACTCAGCAGAATGACAGAGATAAATACTAGATGCTGAAAAATAAAATAGGAAACTGCCGCATTGGTTGGCTAAGCTCCAGTTGCTTTTACATAGCTTCTAATAACCAAAAGTTTTCATGCAGCTGACTCTTGATTCTTTGTGCAAATAGGCTAGTTGTAGAGTGATAAATACAATCTATATAAAATTAAAAATAAAATCACTGTCCTTTGGGAGGCCGAGGTGGGTGGATCACGAGGTCAAGAGATGGAGACCATCCTGGCCAACATGGTGAAACCCCGTCTCTACTAAAAAAACATAAAAATTAGCTGGGTGTGGTGGCGCATGCCTGTAGTCCCAGCTACTTGGGAGGCTGAGGCAGGAAAATTGCTTGAACCCAGGAGGCGGAGATTGCAGTGAGCTGAGATTGCGCCACTGCACTCCAGCCTGGCTCCTGGCAATGGAGCAAGACTCTGTCTCAAAAAAAATAAATAAATAAAGTAAAATAAAATAAAATCACTGTCATTGTTTCCAGCCTGCTGTTTTACTCAGTACTTATAAGTGATGCTAAACAGATGTTCTATTTTTTAAAAATTTATACTTTAAATGGATACACAACAATCAACCTACTATGTGCAAAACAGAGGAAAGTAAAGAACAGTAAGACCTTGCGCCTCCTTTAGAATATGCTAGAGTCCACTAGTGTATATATTCACTTTAATACAGCTTTGTATGTGTTGCTGTAGATATTAATGAAGTTCTGTATATACAGATAATGGAAGCACGATCTCTGCCTGGATGGGTCAGGGAACTAAAATAATATTTCAGTTGGACTCTGAAGGTTAAATAGGAGTTTGCGAGGTGAAGAAGTAGACAAAGGAAACAGCCTACACAAAGTCATAGAGTTTTGGGAAGACCATGCTTGACCAGGAAATAGGAAGAAATTCAGGGAGGCAAGAATAGAACATTGTTTCCAAAGTCAGAAGTCGTAGTTTATTTCAGCAGAAGTAGGAGAGGAAGAATGAGAAAAGATCACCATGGAAATGTGGTCTAGTATTAGATTATCAAGAATCTTTTATATTAATTACCAGATGTTTTCCAGTGAGTGGGTGTGATGTTTCATTTTATTTGCAGGAAAAAGCTAGGAGCAATAGGGAGGCTGTTTTTTACCTTCGATGCCTCCCACATAAAGTGCTCTCCTTGATAGCTATTTTATTATTATTGATAACAAAAAGCTTTTTAACTTGGTAGTCTGCCTCTATCTGCCTTGATTGTCCATGATATGATTAGATTCAACTTTTGTGTTTTTTCCAGATAAGTAAGGCTATTATCTTTTTTTTTTTTTTATTGTACTTTAGGTTCTGGGGTGCCTGTGCAGATCATTCAGGGTTGTTGCATAGGTACACACATGGCAATGTGGTTTGCTGCCTCCATCCCCCTGTCACCTACATCTGGCATTTCTACCCATGTTATCCTTCCCTGACCCCTCCACCCCCTGACTGTCCCTCCCTTGGCACCCCCAACAGACCCCAGTGTGTGATGCTCCCCTCCCTGTGTCCATGTGTTCTCATTGTTCAACACCCACCCATGAGTGAGAACATAAGGTGTTCTTGTGTCAGTTTGCTGAGAATAATGGTTTCCAGATTCATCCATGTCCCTACAAAGGACACAAACTCATTGTTTTTTTATGGCTGCATAGTATTCCATGGTATATATGTGCCACATTTTCCTTGTCCAGTCTATCATCAATGGGCATTTGGGTTGGTTCCAGGTTTTTGCTATGTAAACAATGCCGCTATGAACATATGTGTGCATCTGTCTTTATAATACAATGATTTATAATCCTTTGGGTATATACCCAGTAATGGGATTGCTGGAATTTCTGTTTCTAGGTCCTTGAGGAAGTGCCACACTGTCTTCCACAATAGTTGAACTAGTTTACACTCCTACCAACAGTGTAAAAGTGTTCTTATTTCTCCACATCCTCTCCAGCATCTGTTGTCTCCAGATTTTTTAATGATCGCCATTCTAACTGGCGTGAGGTAGTATCTCAATGTGGTTTTGATTTGCATATCTCCAATAATCAGTGATGATGAGCACTTTTTCATATGTTTTTTGGCCTCATATGTGTCTTCTTTTGAAAAGTGTCTGTTCATATCCTTCTCCCACTTCTGGATGGGTTTTTTTTTTTCCTTGTAAATCTGTCTTAGTTCTTTGTAGATTCTGGATATTAGCCCTTTGTCAGATGGGTAGATTGCAAAAATTTTTTCCCATTCTGTTGGTTGCCAATTCACTCTAATGATGGTTTCTTTTGCTGTGCAGAGCTCTGGACTTTAATTAGATCTCATTCATTTGTCTATTTTGGCTTTTGTTGCCAATGTTTTTGGTGTTTTAGTCATGAAGTCCTTGCCTATGCCTGTGTCTTGAATGGTTTTGCCTAGGTTTTCTTCTAGGGTTTTTATGGTGTTAGGTCTTATAGTTAAGTCTTTAATCCATCTGGAGTTAATTTTAGTGTAAGGTATCCGGAAGGGGTCCAGTTTCTGCTTTCTGCACATGGCTAACCAGTTTTCCCAGCACCATTTATTAAACAGGGAATCCTTTCTCCATTGCTTGTTTTTATCAGGTTTGTCAAAGATCAGATGGTTGATGGGTATTATCTAAGGATGGAGTTGATTCAACCTTGTATTTTACAGATTTGAGTTAGTTGGCTTAGGGCATTTGGAAGAGACTTCTGGTCCAGCCTAACTAAGCTGGATATAATGGGGAAATGCAAGCCTCAGGAAAAGTGCATCCACAGCTACTGATTTGGTTATTTCTCATTTTACTGTATTAACAGAATAGCTGATGTGTTTCTCATTGAGATAGGCTTATTGGCAGAACTTCTAGATGATTATTGTCATCTCCAGCTGCCTTTGATGAGGCAACCAGAGTGCTTGCCTTGGATCTCCCACTTTAAGAGAACCCTTCTACAAATGAAGAATAAATACCTGGGTCTATGGATACATGGCTACCAACTGATAGCCACAGTTTCTCTTTTCTAAACCATTCTCTGGGTACCCAGGACCCCAGAATACCCTGACCTAACTGGCAGAGCCCATGTGCAAGAAATATTTGTGTCCCTTCTGTGGGTCATTCCTTCCAGGGACAGTGTGAATACCTCTCTAGACCCAAGAGGTAGCTGAACTGTAGTTGTCTTGAGAGAGTAATAGAGGTTGGATCTGTACAGTGGTTGCTGGACTCAATGCTTGAGCCACATAAGGTGCTGGATGGAGCCTGGGGTGAGATGAGAAGGCCCCAGGTTGTGGGACTTCATTTATACCCTGACAGTATTAAGGACAGCCTTCCTTGATGTAATAGCGTTGTTTGAAATGACTAAGAACTTCCAATATAGAACTCTTTAGAGAATGAATGTACTCCTTTTTCTTGCAGTTAACCATCTCAAACTCTTTATTGTGTTGCAGGTAGATTCTACATTAGTGTTCATATTTTCAAATCTTTCTACCCTCTTATATTAATTTCTTAAAATTTTAAATTAAAAATTTATTTCTAAAGGTAATTATTAACTTAGGATATTAGGTACTAATTCCCTAGGTTAGCCACTCGTACTCATTGAAATTAGATTAGAAGGAACAAATTAATTTCAGATATTTATGTTTGTAGCAGAAAAAGATGATGAAGAGTGAATTGGCACACAAATAGTTGAATAAGTAAACACCATTGAAATTATTTTTTACATTCTTTTTAATTAAAAAAATTTTAGGTACATAGTAGGTGTGTATATTTATGGGGTATATGAGATACTTCAATACAAGCATACAATAAGCAATAATCACATTATGACAAATGGGATATCCATTTCCTCAAGCATTTATTCTTTGTGTTACAGATAATTGGATTATAAGCTTTTAGGTATTTTTAAATGTATAATTAAATTACTGATTATAGCCACCCTGTTGTGCTATCAAATACTAGTTCTTATTCTTTCTAAATATGTATAATTGTACCCATTAGCCATTCCCACTTTTTCTGCAACACCCCCACTGCTCTGCCCAGCCTCTGGTAAGCATCCCTGTGCTCTCTATCTACATGAGTTCTCACAGCTATTTACTACTGTGAATAACAAAGCTATTACTACTGTAATTTTCCATGTTTTCTCATACGCTAGCTTCTTGCTTATATATGTCTGAATAAGAAGTGATTGTTATTATGATGTTAATGCATGCTATGCAAGTATCATGTTAGTTTGAAACACATGCACACACGCACACAATCGATAGTCTTATATGTCAGTCTTCAGACCATACTCTAAAGGAAGTGTTTTTTTTCTTCATTAGGAAGAAAAAGAACAAGTAATACAGGATTGATTTAGAGTAGTTACTGGAAAGGTCTCTTAAGTGGATTCATTGTGTTGTATTGCCTCAATCCAACATTTAACTCAATCTGTAGAAACAATGAAAACCATATCTTGATAACAGAAAACAAACGAAATTAGATAGCTTCTCATGTAAGCCAAAAAGCTGTTTTGTTTTTAGCTACTATATTGTTTCTCTGACGAGGATGGATGTTCATTATATTTGATAAGTTATCAAGATTTACTTTATGCTCCAGAGTGTGCAAGTTAATGATTTCAGACGATAATTTTTTGTGTCACTTTAGAGGAAACTATTGGATATTTTGAATATCAGATGGTTTATTTCCAAAATCATATTACGGTCTTGAAATTGTTTTGGGTAAATGTTTTGCTGGAGTTTGCACATTGTCAGTTCTTGTTACTCTAAATTGCTTTTGATTTTTTTATTCGGTTCAAGAAAATATCCAATTAAAGTCAATAGAATGCACATACTATAAAATTCCTGACCAGTTAGTAGACATTTTTCACAAGTTGATGTAGGATCAAACAGCAAGGGGTTAATTTGATTGTCATTTTTTGGGAGAACTTTAAACTGTAAGTTACTTGCTTTATTTTATATTCATTTGTGTAATACTTAATGAAAGTATTTAAATAAAGTAAATCTATTTCTTTAATACTTATAATATCTAGAAAAACTTATGGAAGAGTCTAAGAAAGCGTTTTGTGAGATTGATAAGTTACTGTTATGTTTTCACAATATATTTTAATTATCATTTTGATAGGTGGTGCAGATGTGTATGAATCCAGTTGACACCAAAGTAGGTGCAAATAGATACATTTCATTTCTTTTTCAAGAGTTTAATCTGAATTTTTAAACTTTTCTTCTCTCCTGTACTCTATATGTCATACTATAATTGTGAGATTTCTCTTGAGGAAACAAAGTCAATAAGATCTCTTATCTAGTAACATATTGTCCAGTAAAGAGATGTGAACAACAGATAACCTGGCCTCTGTTATAAACCCTTTGGTAATGAGAATTACGTTTGCATCAATTTAAGGCATGATTTTATTATTAGATTATTCATACATGTCCTTAACAAATAGCAGTATTTTGGTATTTTGCAAATAGTTGTAGGTATAGAATACCTGTTTGTGTCCTCAAAAGGCTCAGGGTTCAAAAACAATTATTATTTCAAAACAAATTGTTGTGCTTTTTTTTTTTTTTTTTTTTTTAAAGACAATTCCTGTTTTGGCTACTCTCTTGTTCTTAATTCTTCTCCTAGTTTTTAGATTTGTCATATTAACACAACAGTTTACTCAGTTGCCATTTCATATGCAAACTATCAAAACTTAATAGTGAAAACTGAACCAATTAGAAAAAAAGAAAACCTGTTGATAAAATGCTAAAGAAGACCTATTCATTTATTGATAAAGAAAATAAACTACCTAGGTGTAATTAGCCTTAACAATAAATGTCAAAACCCATATGAAGAAAACTGAAATACACATGTGAAAGATGTAGAAGTGTATACTGGGAAAAATGAAGGGCACATTATTTCCTTGAATAGGAAGGCTCAAACATCATAAAATGTTATTTATTTCTAAGTTAATTTATACATTTAATGCAGTCTTAATGCACAGTCAGTTTTTTTTTTTTGTATTAAATGAATCTTGAAAAGTTGATTATAAAATTCATTTGGAAGAATGAAAAGGCAAGAATATCCAGCAAAATGCTGAAAAAGAAGAGCAAGTGAAAAGATTAGTTCTATCAGATATTAAAACATAATATAAAAGTGGCCGGGTGCGGTGGCTCACACTTGTAATCCCAGCACTTTGGGAGCCTGAGGCAGGTGGATCACCGGAGGTCAGGAGTTTGAGACTAGCCTGGCAAACATGGTGAAACCCTGTCTCTACTAAAAATACAAAAATTAGCTGGGAATCACTGGTGGTGGGCACCTGTAATCCTAGCTACTCAGGAGGCTGAGGTAGGAGAATCACTTGAACCTAGGAGGCAGAGGTTGCAATGAGCCACGATTGCACCATTGCACTTCAGCCTGGGTGACAAGAGCAAAACTCTGTCTCAAAAAAAAAAAAAATATAAAACTTACAGTTTTTATTTTATTATTATTATTTTTAATATGGAGTTTCACTCTTGTCACCCAGGCTGCAGTGCAGTGATCTCAGCTCACTGCAACCTCCGCCTCCTGGGTTCAAGCAGTTCCCCTGCCTCAGTCTCCCAGGTTCCATTTCTTAAATAGTAGCATGTAAGTAATTTTATATTTATATAAAGTATAATTTTATGTAAGTATAATTTTATACTTACATTACAGTATATCCTGTAGATTAATGTGCCATTTGATGTAGAAATGTTTGCATTCATTTTCATTGCTGCATACTACTACATATTCTGGATGTACTATTTTTTCTTCATGTCCCCTAAAGATGGACATTTGGGTTACTTTCAGTATTTGCTATTAAAGATAGTGCCGCAATAAGAAGCATTATTTATTGGGATTTTGTATTGTTTCCACTGCATCTTTTGATATACATTCCTAAAAGGAGAATTGAGGAGTCAAAAAATGCTTATGAAAATTAACTAGATTCCAAGTCAGTTTCAGAGGACTTTAGAACGATGTAAATGTTTTATGTAATTTTGAAAAAAGTTAATGTTGAACAGAAGAAATTTCAAGATAGCTATATATCCTTAGTGGTTTATACCTTAATGACAAAAAAGATTGCAAAAAATTTAATTAGATTTTTAAAAAGCATATTTTTATTGTGATATTGGTATTTTAGACTATTATGTTTGTCTTGAGGAATAAATCAAACAATTATGTAGATATTGTTGAAAACAGATTTATGGATAGATTGCTAAGGTTAAATAAAAATCATGTGTAGTAAATTTGAATTGTATCAATATGACCTCCTGTTGGATTTTATCTTAAATCAGTTTTGGGGTTGGTGAAGAGTACTGTGTACAGCTTCACAAACAGAGACCAGTGCAGTTATCAATGAGTGTATCTCTAGCACCAAGATTATGATATTTAAATACCATTTGCCATGAAAAAGAATCCCCAAAACTCTGGAAGAATTGGTTAATTCTGATCAGGTGTATATAATTATATGGTACGCTTGGAAAGTCTTATTATTTGAGAAACCAAGGAAGCTATCAAAAACTAGGCTCGTTCTCCACAGGCAGCTCTAACATCCAGCAGATAAACCAAGATGAACAAAACAACACTACAAAGGCTCTGAAAATTAAACTATCATTATATAACTAGAGCCTTCAAAAGTAGGTCAAGACCCACATGATAAACCTAACCAGGGTGATTGCCTGCTTAAATAAAACATTTAAATAGAACTCACAGTCTCATAACATAACAATGTCCAGAATATGATTTTAAAAATCACTTGCCAGACCAAGAACCATGAAAATGAATAAAACAGTCATCTGCCACCAACACTGAAATAAATTAGGCACTGGAAATATCAGCAAGTATTTAAAGAAGGCATCATAAATATTCTTCAGCAATCTTTGAAACAAATGGAAAATCTCAACAAAGAAATAAGTTATTCAAAATAACTTATTTTTTACCAAATGGATATTATGGAAATGAGAAATACAACAGAAAGAAAAAATATCACTGATGGGTTGAGTAGTAGAATGAGGTAACAGAGGATAGAATCAATAAACGGGAGGAAAGAATTCACCTCATTTAAACAATAGGGAGAAAATAAATTGAAAAAGAAGCAGAAAAAAAGACCAGAGTCACAGGGATAATAACAAAAGACTCAGTATTTGTATCATCAGATTCACAGAAGGAGAGGAGAAAGTTGTGCTGAAAGAATATTTGAAGAAACAATGATACTAGAGACCATAGAAGCTGAGTGAACTCCAAGCTGAATAAACGCTAAAAGACTCCAGTATTTTGCATACTGCAGATACAGACAAAGTATTGAAAGCAGAGAGAAATGACAGCTTACTAATAAGGCAGCAGTAATTTGAATGACAGGAGATTTCTTATCTGAAATCGTGGAGGCCTAGGTTTCACAGGTGATACACTGTATAGAACTTAACACATACACACATACCCACATACATACACATACACAAGAGTACAAGTGAAACTGAGGAAAACTGAATAAGATGAGTGAATTGTATAACTGTTTATATCCTGATTGTGATATTGTAATATGTATCTGCAAAATATTGCCACTGTGGAAAACTGGGCAAAGTGTACTGAGATCTTTGTAAGATTTCATTGTTCATTCTTGAAAGATGCTATGGGAACAGTTTATTATTTTGAAAACTGATAGATTAAGATTAAAAGTCATTGATCTTGCTTTTTCTGTATGATTTTTTTGTGTGTTACAGTAACCAAAGAGTTGATTAAGGAAAGTTTCTTCTTCTAGAAGTTCCAAATAATAAATAAGTGAACAATTTATAATAGAAATGGAGTATCATTATTTTGCAACTCCTTATTTATTAATTTACTAATGGTCATCAGTGGCTGCTAATGCAAAAATAGAAGCATGTAGATGATATATACCTGCTTGTGGATACACAACATCCCTCTACCTGTTATTAGTTACCAAAATTTATCATAAAACTTAAGGACATACCCATTTTATTAATATAAATTTGGAAGGTTTTTTAAAAAACAAATAAATCCTCCATTTTATTTAGAATATGTTGTATCTTTTCTTCTTTTAGAAAATTTAGTGTGACTATTCTTCTGGCTGAAATTAACTCTTTGGCTAGAATGTTTATTCTGTGGTTTTTGTTGTTCTCCAAATGAATACTGGCTGCTTAAGTCCCAATTTAATCTTAGTAAAATCTTCTAATGATCTAGGACTACATAATTGAAATTATTTCCCAGAGATACTTTCATTCTAAATTTAATTGTGTGGTAAGGAACAGATAATGATGTTATTTCTAGTGTGTTTTTCTCATTACATAAGTATCTTTCTTGTTAATCTAAATAGTTTCTTAATTCTAGTGGTTTAAAGTTTTATCAATAACCATTTTGTGGGTTGAATCTAAATTAAGATGCTATTGCCCAGATAATTTTCTTCACTTCTCTTCCATTTTAAAGGAAAATAGGGAGGAAGGGAGGTAACTGTGGCTGTAAATTAGCGGGATGAGGGATCTTTGGGATCAAACTGTTCTCTTTTGACTGTGTTGGAGTTCACACTACACATAGAATAAAATGATAGAATTGCATGAAACTAAATACACACACACACATCCACGGACACACAAGCATGGGTAAAAACTGATGAAATTCAAATAATGCCAGTGAATTTTATCAATGTCAATTTTCTAGTTGTGATACCCTATGGCAGTTAGGCAAAATGGTACCATTGGAAGAAAGTGAGTAAAAGATATAAGTGATCTCTGTTATTTCTTAAAACTGCATGCAAGTTTATAATTATCTCATAATAATAAGCTTAAAAAGTGACACTGGTTTTAATATTTTTGAATTGGAAATTACTATTATAAGAAAATCAGACAGCAAACATAGTTAAAATAGTAAACACATATTTTTTTCTAATTTCTCCAAAAGCTAAAAAGCTTTTGGATTTTTAAAATTTTAAGTTATTGTAGAACCTAAATGCATTATTAAAAACGTATTGTTTTGCAGAGAGTCCTTTAAATGTGCCATGAAAACATAAATTTTGCTAAAAGTCTTAAATAACTGAAGGCTTGTTAACCGGATGGAATATTAAAGAGAATGCTGTCTGATAGAAGACGCTATAGGATTTATATACAATACTTAATTTGGATTTAGAGACATAGTTTTTAAAGCTGAAAAGGGTCCTTTTATAACTTAGTTGTTCTTAACAACCTCATTACAAATGAAGGATTGGACCCAGAAAGGTTAAGTGATTTTTCCAAGGTTCTACTGTTTTTTAACACAGCAGTGATTGACTTTGCCTGCCTTTTATCTCTGGCCTTCTTTTTCCTGCCTCATCTGCCAATCTGTATACTTTTTACTTTCTATCTTTAGAACTTTTTGTTTTTCACTAGTTCCATTCTCTCCAAATTTACCATAAAAACAGTTAAAATAAATAAGTGCATACATACATACATAATCTTATTTATAACATATATTTTTAATTGGTGCCATTTAAGTGATTTAAAAAACCCAACTATGCTTAGGTATTTTGTTTAGTGTTTTGCTTTATGTATTTCTGTTTCTTATATCTTGAAGAAATTTTTTTTTGCTTGATTATAAAGCAGCTCAATATAGCAGAGTTTACAAAATAAGCAGGCAGTTGCTGCAAGGTATCCAAGCAACTATTGGAAACACGCAAACCTCAGGGTGAAGTTAAGAGCATGCACTTAGGTCACATTGCTTAGGTTTGAGTCCTGGTTCTACCACACTACAACCTTGGGGAACTTTCTCAACTTCTTTGTGTCTTAGTTGCCTCATTTATTCTTGGAGGTTGATAATATTGTTTACCTGGTAAGTGGTTGTATCAAATGACCTGATATGTGTAAAGTGATTGAATAGTGTCTAGGAAGTATTCAGTGAATGTTAATTGCTATTTTTACACGTGTCATCATTTTGGTTTTATTCTCATTAGACATCACTCAGTCCAGGGCCTGAACTGGGAAACTGGGAAGGGTGACAATAAGAATATGGTCAGGAATGCACACACAAGGAATCAGTAAATCATCTTTGAGCAGCTCTAATGTCAAGGGCACATGGATGTACAGGGAAAATGTGATTTCTTTAATTTGGTCTATAGCAAATCTGATTTTCCTCCTAAATCTTGAACCTTTGATTAATCTCTCCTTCAAGAAATATTTGTTTAGTGCCTATTATAATGCCAGGCTCTATTTTCAAAACTAGAAATATAACCATGCATAAAATACACAAAAATCCCTGTAGCTGTGCTGCTTATATTCTATGGGCAGGAGACAGACAATAAACAAAAACAAATACATAAATTATAGAGCATGTTAGAAGGTAATAATTGCCATGGTGAGAAAATAGGGAAGGAGCTTTTGGGGGCTGAGCTGCCAGTGAAAGCAAAGTGTAATTTTAAATCAGATCAGAGTAGGTTCCATTGAGGAAGTGCCATGGGAGCCAAGGATGAAAGAATGTGAGCACAAGAATGTTATTCATGTGCATATCTTGGAGAAAAGCATCCCATTTAGAAAGAAGCAGGCGTGCAAAGTGCATCCAGCATGTTTGTGGAACCACAAGGAGGCCCGTGTGGCTGCAACAGGGAGGGCCAAGAGGAATGTAGTTGTGGGGTTTGAAAGAAAGAAGGGTCAAGGATGATGGCAAAGCTTCTGCCTGAACAATTGAAACCATAGGAATCCCATGTTTAAGATAGGAAGACGGATGGAGTAGGAAAGAAAATTAGTAGGAAAAAGTGAGCTATATGTTGGATTTAGTTTAAAATTTCAAGCAGTCCCTTTTAATCTGTCTTGAGCCAAGAAAGCTTAGCTTCTTAAATAACCTCTTCGATGCCCAGGAAGAGGACAGTTTATGCATGTTTGAGGCAGGAGAGAAGACATGGGTCCCCTGGCTCCTTTGCCGCTGAGTGAAGTCCATCCATTTGATTGTTTCTTGTTCTGTGGGTGTTTCTCTGGTTGGAGTCTGCAGCCACTATAATGCGACATCTGCGGCCTTTACTCTTGGGCAGCACTTCCCTGTAGAACTGGCCGGCCTGATCTTCACTCCTCTGAGAACTGGGTGTGTGTCCAGTGTGATTCCTCAGCAGAGTCTGTTCCATACCCTCTCAGCAGAGCTACGGTAGCCTCTCAGGTAGGCGCCCCGGCTACACTCTCAGCTGCCTCTACTTCCCTCACAGACTACACAGGAACCAAAGACTCATCCACAGATTAAATCTTGAGTCTTCTTCCTTCCTGCCAAGGTGACAGGGCTTTGTCATGAGGAGCAGCCTGAGAGGCAATCTCTTTTCTGAGTCTGGAGGTGGCAGTAAACGTTTGCTCAGATTTAATCTCTCTATGTATTATCAGTGATGTAGCATGCTCACCTAAGGTGCTAGGTGTGGTTCTAATAATCTGATTAACACAAACCTATGTTAAATGGTGGCATATACTAAACAAAGTTACAATGTCAATAATTTTGTTCGTAATTTAGAGGAAAGAGTTGAAATACTTTAGCAGAAATGAATATATCTGCCTCCCTTTGCAGTACTTGTGTCTTTGGGAGAGTCAAAAAGAAACTTCCTGGTTTAAAGTAGGGACATTAAACAGTTGTTTAAAGATAAGGCTTTACACACCATCTTGGAAAATGCTTTCATGGTCATGGCCTGTAGTGCATGGGCGGTAATGGGAGAACTATTTTATATTTGAATAGGGGTGGGAGAAGTTAGGAATGGGCCTAGGGAATCCACTACTTCATGCTCTGCACATCTTTTCAGCATGTCATACCTAGGAATGACGAGATTCTTAGATACTTGCAGATTAGATTGTGGCAGAGGCTGAGGTATCCCAAAGGCATTGTACTGACTGTGTACTACGATAGGAATGTGTCCTCTGACAGGAAAGTAATTTCGTTTGAATATCAGGTCTGTCTGATTTTATGTTCACAAGTTGAGCTCTGACATTATTTCTCTCCCTCTCATTTCTTCCCAAGATTCCATATCAAATGTTAAAAGCCTTTTATGGCAATTATTACCTTTCTTTGAGAGTAATTTAGCCATCATTCTGAGAGTATTCAGGTCTACTGCCAGTATAGTAATCCAGAATGGGAATGAAATGTCATTTGGGTTTCAGCTTATTGTTAGAATAAAATTTTATTTTTACAAAATAGAAAATGAAAAATTATGCTTCTCTTAAGTGTCATTGATGCTTTAATATTTACTTTTTTTCAGAATGGGGTTTGGGTAATATAGATAGATCTAAATCTATCTCTATTAATCTTAGAAATCACCTTTATTACACATTTTTCATATCCTCCACAAAAACAGATATGCATTAGGAAAACTAGGCTGCATTCAAATGACTCTCTTAATGTTTGAAAACTGCTGAATGAAGAAGTGATTAATATCAGTACATTTGCATTTTTCATAGTCTTTTGAATTCAGTAGTCGGGGTTGATATTTGGTTCTGCTACATACTATAGGGTAAGTTAACCTCTTTAAGTTTGTTTCTTAAACACTTCTAAAATGAACATAGTACCTACCTCTGAGAGTTACTGTGATCAGTATTAATTTAAAGAATTTCACATGCTCTTCATATACCTTGGCAAATGGTAGGCATCTTTCCTATTTGGGAACATACAGTGTACTTCTTGATATTATTTGTTTAGGTATTCTACTTGGTAATGTTTAGATATCTAGGTAAATAGTTCCTTAAATGTAGATCTGTCTAATTCCTACCAAGAGTAGTTCACAATGTTCAATGTTTAAAAGATGAATATTCTAGCAATGTAAAATAAAATAACTGAAATAAAGTATTTTTAAAATCGCAGAAAAGATTCGTAAAACATTTTTAAGAGTTTAATAGAAATTTGATGATAAATTTACTGTAATATAAAGTCACAATTCCAAAGATGGCATATCATTAACTTTAAGGCCTAAATTTTATAGTTACAGTGCCAGGCTAGAATAAAAGAGTCACAGAAAAATTTCTAAAATAGTTTTTTGGGCCTAGATTTCTTATAAGCTAGTTTGTATATATATCTATATATATGTGTGTGCATGCACACACATACATGTATTTATGCTCAATCCCATAATGATTGATACCTCTCCAAATGTTGAAGTGTATCTGTTTTTCAGCATTTGGCTCATCAACCCATTGATCCGTGAATCTTCTTGTAGTCGTTCCTAAACTTCTGGTTTAATAAAATAAAGGACATATAAAATCTGATTTAACATATCTTCACATTTTGAGGCAAGCAGATGGAACAGATCTTACAGTGTAACATCCTCTATTTTTCTATTTTAAATTGTTAGCCTGTTTTCTATTCAGCATTTTCTAAACTAGCCTGAGTTATTAAAAACAAAACGTACATACAGACAATAAAGAAATTGCTATGCCTGCTTGTTTTAAGAATAAAATCAATTGTGAGGTTTCTCAAATGTGATTTCAATAATAATAATTTTAAATAATGAAAGGCAGGCAGCAGTATTTTATTAAGAATTCCCAATTTCAGATATTTCAAAAGATACGTTTGAGGTTTTCAATTGAATAACTGTTAGATGTATTTTGGGATACATAATCATGGCATGAAAATAGAAAATCCATTACCTGCCCTTTAGAACCTCTAAATTCTTTTTATTGTATAAGGAGAACAACCATTATAGTTTTAATTCATGGATAAGATGTTTTCTATTAAAGCTAAAATAAGAGAAGGATATTTTGTATCTCTGAGAGGCCAAATTGGTTTATAAAATCTTTGCTTTTAATATTTAGAAATTTTTTTTATTTCTTAAATTTCAGTTGTTAACATTTAATAGTTTGATAGGACTTAAGTTCAAAGAAACTGGTAATATCAAGGAGTAAGGCTGTAGACTGAATCCAGATGATGTACACAGTCTACTAACAGGATTTCACTTGAAGGCTGATCTTTCATCTTTGCTGTTAAGCATTACTTCTTACCTCCTCTGGAAACTTGTTCCTTCACACCCATGTTCTTAACACTTCTGTTTTCTTCAGTATTTTAATAGGTTCAGGTCTGTCCTGTCCAGACACGGACAAGCAAACACAAACACTGCTCTGTGAATTTTATATTCCATCTAGATTCTACTTTATTTTATTCTTATTTAAAGGTCTCTGAAGAACCATCTTGCCCACCGTTTTTATTTTGCTGTAGGTTTGTTTAAACTCTCTCACTCTTTCTTCCACCTACTGAAATTTGTTATCTTATTTTACTGCTTTTATGAAACTAGTCTCACTGAGGTCAGTGATGACATCCTCATTGCTAAATACAAAGGTCACTTTTTAGTTTACTTGCTGTTTTATTTCTCTGTAGCACTTGATAGCCATGACTGCTTTCTTCTCATTGAACTCTCTTGACTACTTCCTAAGTGTATTTCTTTCCTTTTTTTTTTTTTTTTTTTTGAGACAGAGTCTCACTCCGTCACCAGGCACCAGGCTGGAGTGCAGTGGTGCGACCTTGGCTCACTGCAACCTCTACCTCCCGGGTTCAAGCAATTCTCCTGCCTCAGCCTCCCGAGTAGCTGGGATTACAGGTGCACACCACCACGCACAGCTAATTTTTTTGTATTTTTAGTAGAGACGGGTTTCACCATGTTGGCCAGGATGGTCTCGATCTCTTGACCTCGTGATCCGCCCGCCTCGGCCTCCCAAAGCTCTGGGATTACAGGTGTGAGCTACCGCACCCGGCCCCTAAGTGTATTTCTAAACATTTTTCTACCTCCTTTATCAGCAATTTTTACTCTACTCCTTAAATTTTGCTGTTTCCTAGATTCCAGACCCCTTTATCTTTTTATATCTCATGTTCTCCCTGGGAGAGTTAATCTACCCTGATGTTTTAAGTATCATTCAAATGCTTATGACCTCTAACTGAAACTTCTTCCTCAGAATTCGGATTTGGAGATCTTACTGTTTCTCATATATGTTTGCTTGGGTGTCCTATAAGTTACTCCAATGTATTGTGTTTAACCTATTACCTACTTTACATGCTACTTGTCTTATGTTATTCCCTATTTACTCACTCAACCAATCTAGAAACTTCCAGGTCTTTCCAGTCTCTTTCCAACAGTCCTTCCAATCCAATAACCAAATAGTCACCAATTGGTCCTAATTTATCTTCCTCATGGCTTGAAAATCTTGAAAATGCACCTCCCCTACTGCTTTTTAATTTCTTTTCCAGTGACTACTGGACTGAGGTTCAGACTTTCCACATTCCATGCAGGGCACATTTCTTCTCCCAGTCTGTTCTCTATGATGCCACAGCATGTGTTTGAGTTTAATTCATAAAGAAATTGGAAGATGTTTACCCCTGCTTAAACTGTTTCCATTAGATTATTTCAAAAAAAATGTTGATTCCTAAGAAGTAATGTTATATAGACCTTTAAGTCTTTTATGGACCCTTTGAAAGTCTATTATTACTGCTACTTTCCCAGGCACTTTGCCCACCAGCAATACCAGACTACTTGATATTACCTGAACACACCCTGCAATTTCGTATCTTGACTCTTTGGAAGTGTTTTTGCTCTGCCTCACATTCCATCTTCAACTGATGGTGAACTAATTATTTCTCAAAGTTCATCATATGTGTTGCCTACTTTCTGAAACATTGCTTGGTTCCCATCTACTCTCTCTAGACCAATCGAGAAATTTCTGAGTGGATGTTTCTCAAAATATATCTTCTCCTTTATGGGACAAAGTTTTTTATTTTCTTTTCTATTTTTTTCATTCCACATGTTCCCATGATAGTCAACTTCTTTTTCACAGGCACAAATACAATCCCTGCAACAAATTTATTCTTTCTTTTCTATTTCAGGTTTTTCCCTTGGAAACATCTCCACTGTATTTCCTTTTTTTTCCTTCCTATTCATAAGCTATTATTAATATGATCACTTTAATAATTTAAGCAACAAACTATTCTTATATATGGTTAATGTGCAGAAATATGGAACCTAAATCTCTTGTTTTAAGGAAAACAATTGTTTTTCTTTTTAAATTTTACTTTGAATTTTGGGATACATGTGCAGGATGTGCAGGTTTGTTACACAGGTGTACATGTGCCATGGTGGTTTGCTGCACCTGTAAACCCATCATTTAGATTTTAAGCCCTGCATGCATTAGGTATTTGTCCTAATGCTCAACCTCCCCTTGTCCCCTGCCCCCTGATAGGCCCCAGTGTGTGATGTTCCTTTCTCTCTGTCCATGTGTTCTTATTGTTCAACTTCCACTTATGAGTGAGAACATGTGGTGTTTGGTTTTCTGTTTCCGTGTTAGCTTGCTGAGAATGATGACTTCCATCTATGTCCCTGCAAAGGACATGAACTCATTCTTTTTTATGGTTGCATAGTATTCCATGGTGTATATATGCCACATTTTCTTTATCTAGTCTGTCATTTTGCTTTCCTTCACATTCCATCTTCAACTGATGGTGAACTAATTATTTCTTAAAGCTCAATGTATGTGTTACCTTCTTTCTGAAAAACTGCATGGTTCCCACCTACTCTCTCTAGACCAATCAAGAAATTTCTGAGCAGATGTTTCTCAAAACATATCTTTTTGGGGTTGGTTCCAAGCCTCTGCTATTATAAATAGTGCTGCAATAAACATATGTGTGCACATATCTTTATAGTAGGATGATTTGTAATCCTTTGGATTTGTACCCAGTAATGGGATTGCTGGGTTGAATGGTATTTCTGGTTCTAGATCCTTGAGGAATCGCCACACTGTCTTCCACAATGGTTGAACGAATTTAAACTCCCACCAACAGTGTAAAAGTGTTCCTATTTCTCCACATTCTCACCAGCATCTGTAGTTTCCTAACTTTTTAATAATTGACATTCTAACTGGTGTGAGATGGTATCTCATTGTGGTTTTGATTTGCAGTTTCTCTAATGACCAGTGTTGAGCTTTTTTTCATATGTTTGTTGGCCACATAAAATGTCTTCTTTTGAGAAGTGTCTGTTGCATATCCTTCATCCGCTTTTTGATGGGGTTGTTTTTTCCTGTAAATTTGAAAAACAATTAAGTTTTAAACTGATATATCAGGAAGAACCTAAAACACTTTTGAGGGAAAACATGGAAATTTCTGCTCTGTCCCCACTCATCCTCACTTTGAACCTCCTTCTTGAAGGATTAACATCTAAGATAAATTGAAAATGATTTCTTACTCAGTTGCAGTATTTTTCTTTTAAATTATTGGTGAGTTTTTCAGATGTTTATGTATTTCGACGAGGCAAACATAATTTTCAATCAAATTTTAAGTTTGATGATTCATTGTCATCTAGCTAAGAGACATCATTAACTGGGAAATTATGTTCCGAATTTCAGACAACTGACTTATAGATATACTTTAACATATTCGTAACTAAGGAACTGCCGCTTTGTAATAGTTTTTATTTTTAGACATTATAATTTAGTATTGGAAACTTCTTTGTTCTCTTTTTTAAAATAAAGAAGTATGGCCTCTAATTCTTGCTTCATAAAATATCATTAAGATAGCCGATGACTTACTTTTTCAAACAAATCATTATGCCAGTTAATTTTTAATAATCAAAATAAGTTTAATGTAGAAAAAATTAGATTTTGATTGAGATTTGAAAGATCACTTTATGTCTCATTAAGGAATGAAGTCATTTTTTTGTGAATCTCAAATGTCAATACTATCACTTCTGAAATAGAACATACCTGTTTACAACATGTGTTCTCTCAGAACTCCTTCACAAGTGACATGTAGATGTGGTTTTCTTTTCAACCAATATCATGAATTTATGGCCATGAATTGAAATACTAGCAGTAGAAGGGACATTATACCTTTTTACAGGGGACTTGAAAGCAGGTTGAAACTGGTAAACATCCTCTAGATTTCGTCTATAATGAGAGTCAGGCTGTTGCTCTGTAGACTTTGAAAAGCTTGTGTAGACTGATGCTGCTTTTTTCAAAGCCACTGATATTTCCAGCATATCTTTGACCTTTGCTACTCAAAAGTATGGTCCATGGGCCAGTGGTATTTGCATCACTTGAGAACGTTTTAGAAATGTAGAATCTCAGGTCTCATCTTAGATTTCCTGAATTAGAATCTATATTTTAACAAGATTTCTAAGTAGATTTAAATGCATAATAAAGTGTGAAAAGCACTGACTTAGACCAGGGGGATATAAAGTTCTCTAACTGGAAAAAGATGCAAAGCCTCTGTGTAAAACAGATTCAGGGGAATTCCACAGCACCACAAGAACAAACTTTATCTAAAGGAAAACCAGGGTACGGTGAGCTGGTCTGGAGAAAACTGTGGAGTCTTGCTCAGAATCATGTTCTAAATGTAGAAGAATTCTTAGAGATTATCTAATCCAACTCAATCTTTTTATAATTAGAAACCTAAGGCTCCCAATAGTGAAGTTAAATATTTTTGAATAAAGTTTGTTGTTGGCTGAGATTGCAATCTGCTTAGTGTAGTCTAGAATAATTAATGCCACTGACTAAGAAGATATAATGGAGGACGTTCCATGCTATGTGTTTTTAATTTTACTTGTTTCCCAAATTCAGTATTATTCGTTATACCACTTGGCGCTTCTTCTAAATCTGCTGTTACTTTCAGTTTTCAGGCAAATTATATCTGCTTGTATTTTTATCATTGACAGTACACATCCTTCCTTTGTTGTCATCAAACATGATAGTCCTTGCATTCAGTAATTGAACTCAGCATGCTAATTATAATTTTGAGGTAAGCTAATATGGAGATGACCAATGGAAGTGGATTTCTAGATATGATTTAGAAACATGATCTTTATTTAACTCTTGCAAAATTTTTTACCCAACCAAAATTCCACATCTACTTCTTTGCTCACTCCACCAACTCTTATGAATATTTTTGTATTCTTTTCAGTTTAACAATATGCTGATCCTTCTTTCTGGCTAGGTTTTGCATGATGACCTTTCCTGACAACTAGTCACTATTTTTGGGTTTCCGCAAACTGTCAAGTCCTCAAAGTCAGTTTCTACCTTTTGTCCCAAAAATCATCTAACTGGGTAATCAGGTGTAACAGTTTTTGGAGAGTGCCCTTTGCATCTAGCCTGTCCGTGTCCAAGAGGGGAGTGTCCTACTTGCTTTATTTGTGTTGCCTATTTTCTTTGCTTTTCATCCTATCAAAATACCTTTGTAATTTTGGATGATATTCTCTGATTCCACATGATTACAAAATTTTATTAAATATTTGTAGGTATGGAACACTTTACAGTTTTAATATGTCTCAGTAATAAATACAGGATATTAAAAAACTCATTTAGTTTTAATTATCATCTTCAAATTTTTAAGCTTCTTGTAACTTAGGTGGAATTGTTTGATCTCCAAAATCTGCAATTTCATTTGGTTCAACTCTAGAGATGTGCGGTTAGTTCATTTGCCCCTTATTCATGAAAATTTAATGATAAGTTACTTTTCATTCTTCTTTACTTGGATATTTTTAAAGTTGGAATTTTATAAATCTAGGAAGGTCTAGATTGTTTGTGAGAGAAGTAGCCAGTTTGCTTTCCTTTCTTTCTTTCCCTGTCTAACAGTCAGCTCCAATCAACTGTTGACTAGTTGCTGAGACCTGCTGGTAAGGCAATAGTCCTAGGTCTCTCTGTCACTTCAGAGATTAATCCTCCCCTGAGAATCTAACCCCAATAGTGGGGAGAAGATTGTGGTGTAACTGAAATTTAGGATTACCCATGACATTCTCTTCTCTCCAGGTACCATCAGCCCCCCATCACCACATCATTATTCTAGCTAAAAGGAGAATTGACTCTCCTAATTGATATCATTTGTTTTAGTCCGTTTATAGTAATTTTAAAGTAAATTTTTACTGTATTTAGAAAAAGAAAGTTATTGGTAATGTATTGGAAATGACAGGAACATAAGAATTATTTATATTTATTGGTCTGTGGATTTTAGCATAAAATTAACATGCTGGTTTTAAAATGTGATTATACTTCAAGATACTTCAAGTATTTATCGGTTACAATGCATGTTCTAATTGAATATACAAAAATTTGTGATTACTTAATACCTTCCTGTTAGATTTATGTTATGATAGAGAAATAGGAAAAACATTACAATATTATCATTTTATTCAGATATTATTAAGAGTATGTTTGTGTGTGTGTGTGTGTTTAAATTATGTGACAAATACTTAAACTAAATTTGTATTCCTAACATTGCATATTTATTTTTAATGAATTGAAGAAAAAACCTTTCTGAGCTATTAATTCATCTTATTTAGAATTTTTCGTTTAATAAGACAGTATTTCAGGATGCTATGTAATGAAATGATTTTGAGTTCCAAAGTTGATTCTTGCTGAAGAGATGTCATTCAGTAAAGGGAGTGGGGAAGCCACAAAGTAGTAGATGTTTAACGAGGTATTAAATATGAAATAGATAGTTGGATTCATTGTCAGCAAATTTGAAGTGACTCTTTACACACTATTTTGAAATTTCATACATATGAAAATAAATATATTTTCTTGTCACTCAGATGTATGGCGTGGTGTAGTTTTTTTGTTGTTGTTATGTTTGTCTTTAAATATCCTGGATAAGTGCATTTGTGACAATTTATCCATGCCAGCACCAATCATTGTGAGAATTCTAAGCTATTATACTTAACATCAAATTCTTAGTTAGTATTAAACTGTCTTCTTGAGTAGCTAGGCTTGGAACAACTTAATACAAGACCACATTCCTATCGCAATAGCAAGAGGAAGGGTTCAGAATAGGATGGACTGTTGAGATTTTCAAGATTATCATGCTTATATCCAGTATTACAGGGAATCACTCACAGATCTAGTAAGTTACTCTGGTACCTTTCCCTCTATTGTCCTTTCCTCAAGTTATTATATTGTTTCCATAGTGATATTAGTTTATGACTAACTAAAATTAGTCTACAGTTGACTGTATAATTATATTTTAATTCATGGATGTATACATTGAGAATACATCTTATTCTGAAATATTTTAATGTAGTATCCATTTTTAAAAAAGAACTTTTCTGGCCTCTAATATAATAAGTCTGTTGTATTATACACAAATTTTGTATATATACAACTGTGTCTATATATATATGTACACACACACACACACACACACACACACACAGAGTACACCAGTATTGTTTAAACTCTTTAAAGTCTATTGCCTTTTTAATGTGTATATTTTGAGTCTAACATATATTCAACATTTTTTCAGGCAATTTTTTAAATTTAAATATAGTTGTATCTTCTGTATACTTGAGTAGAATTTAGTTTGAAAATATTCTAGTAGTTCTGGTAACCTAGAATTCCTGCCACTATTCTTGCTTTCTCTGTCTCCAGCTTCTTTTGTTTTCTCTTTATGGTCCCTTTAGTTTCACTTTCCCAATTCCTTCCAATTTTATCTTGATGTAGCTTGATCTCCTCCTACTTGGACTATAAGCTGCTTGAGGATAAACATACATTTCTTTTTTTTTTTTTTTCTGAGATAGAGTCTTGCTCTGGCATGCACGCTGTAGTGCAGTGGGTCAGTCTCAGCTCACAGCAACCTCTGCCTCTCTGCTATTTTTTTTTTTTTTTTTTGTATTTTTAGTGTAGATGGGGTTTCACCATGTTGGCCAGGCTGGTCTTGAATTCCCGATCTCAAATGATCTGCCCACCTTGACCTCTCAAAGTGTTGGGACTACAGGTGTGAGCCACTACACCCAGCCATAAAAGTGCATTTCTTATCTGTATCTCTAGTGCTTATTGTATTGTGAGGTAATAAAAGACTTTCCTGATTAAAATTTGGGATAATTAGGTTTGCTTGGAAAACTTAACCATTTGATTACCTCATCTTTATGCCTTTTTTTTTTTTCCCTTATACCCCTTTAATGTCTGCCCTGAAAAGGATTTGGTGTAATTCAGACTTGATGGTAAGGGAATGAATATATAGGTGAAATTATAACAAAGTAACACTTTTCAGATAGTTCTAATAAATTTACTAATATTCTCTGATTTATTTATTCAAATGTAGTATGAGGCAAGAAATTCCTCTCACTTATTTTTCCATAGGTAGAGATAGAATGGTAACATTGTTATGATTTCTAAATGAACTTTGACCCATGTTTGAAATAGCTGGCATCAACTCACAGCAAAGTGAATGTGGGGCTTCCAGGAGATATTTAGGTGATGTCTTAATCTGTTACAACAATTAAGGAAAAAAACATGCAACAAACATGAAAATCTGTTTAGTATAATAATAGTTATCTAGGTTTGGAACTATTGCAACGAGCTTCTTGCTAAACTTGATGCTATTTAGTAAGTCAGGACAAAGAATGCTCATTTTATTGATTTTGGTTTATTACATAGATACAGAATAAGCTAGTGAATAACCGAATTTATACATTCTTTATACTTGCTGGCAAGGCTGTTTCCAAAATGAAGACAATGCAGCAGGGAACAGAGAGCATTAAGGTCAGTATGGATTCTGGACCAGACTGCAAAAACCAGTTTGTATAATTGTTAGAAGAAATTATTAAGACCTGACTAAAGAGTTACTATCATCTGAAAACATTTTTTGTTGCTATTTTAAGTAAAATTAATATAATATTTAATATATTTTTTTCTATCCTACATAGAGTTTAGAAACTCATGCAGTTTGGTAGGGGATAAATATTGAATAATGATGTTAAATTGGTACCCTAGCAAGGATGTATCTTCTAAAAGAGCTAAGGAAGTTTTGGCATAGGTAATCAGATAGAAACTTGTTCTATTAAAAGTCAAGCCAGATTAACATGAAACAACAATCAGAAAGAGGGAGAAGAAGTAAATAAATGACTTAATGGGATAAAAAATTGCTATTAATTCCTAGGCTATATATTTTATTTCTGGCACCTGGAAAAAAATCTTTTTTTCTTTTTTTTAAGAGAAGGAAAGAAGAAGAAAGAAAAAATGGGGAGAGAGAACAGAATTCTTGCTCTATTGCACAGGCTGGAATACAATCTAGGAGTAGGTATTAAAAACCTCTTTTATGCCGATAACTGTGCTTAACAACAGAGACAGGAAGGAATAAGGGAAGAGAATAACAAACAGCCAACCAATATTTCATTTAAGTCTGTGAAATGCTATGCAAATGCTGAAAAGTGATTTACTTCCAATTATATAGTCACTTTCAGAATAGGTATAATATGATACTGAGAAAAATATATGTTCTGGAGACCTGGGGTGAAGAATTCTGTAGATGTTCACTAGATTTACTTATTCCATGTCTAAATTCCCTATTAATTTTCTATCTCGTTGATCTGTCGAATATTAACAATGTGGTGTCAAGATCTCCCGCCATTATTGTGCGGGAGTCCAAGTCTCTTTATAAGTCATTTAAAACTTGTTTTATGTGTCTGGGTGCTCCTATATTGGGTGCATATATATTTATGATCATTAACTCCTGTTGTTGCATTGATTCTTTTACCATTATGTAATATCCTTCTTTGTTTCTTTTAGTCTTTGTTACTGTCAAAGTCTATTTTGTCGGAGACAAAAATTACAACTCCTGCTTTTTTTTTACTCTCCATTTGATTGGTGAATCTTCCTCCATCCCTTTAAGTCTTTGTGTGTCGATGCTTGTGAGATAAATCTGGACACAGCATACCAATGGGTTTTGAGTTTTTGTTCAATTTGCCTGTCTGTGTCTTTAATTGGGACATTTAATCCATTTAAATTTAGGATTAATATTAATATTTGTAAGTTCAGTATTATGATTTAATGCTAGCCGGCTATTTTGCCCGTTAGTTGATGTAGATTCTTCATTATGGAGATACACTTTACATTTTGGTAAGTTTTTGAGATGACTGATACTGGTTGTTCCTTTCTGTTTGTAGTGCTTCTTTCAGAAGCTCTTGTAAAGCAGGCCTGGTGGTGATGAAATCTCCAAGTGCTTGCTTGTTTGCAAAATTTTTATTTTTCCTTCACTTATGAAGCTTAGTTTGGCAGGATATGAGATTCTGGGTTGAAAATTCTTTTCTTTGAGGATATTGAATACTGACCCCCACTCTCTTCTAGTTTGTAGGGTTTCTGCTGAGAGGTCTGCTGTGAGTCTGATAGGCTTCCCTTAATGGGTAACCTGACCTTTCTCTCCAGCTGCCCTTAGAATTTTCTCCTTTATTTCAACTCTAGTGAATCTAGCGATTATGTGCCTAGGAGTTGCTCTACTTGAGGAATATATTTGTGGCGTTCTCTGGATTACCTGGAGTTGAGTATTGTCCTGGCTTACTAGATTAGGAAAATTTTCCTGAATAATATCCTGAAGAATAGTTTCCAACCTGGATTCATTCTCTTTATGACATTCAGGTACACCTATCAGTCGTAAATTAGGTCTTTTCACATAGTCTCATATTTCTTGGAGACTTTGCTCATTCCTTTTTACTCTTTCTTCTTGAATCTTGTCTTCTCATTTCATTTCATTAAGCTGGTCTGCGACGACCTCTAATATCCTTTTTTCTGCTTGATCAATTCAACTGTTAAAACCTGTGCATACTTCACGAAGTTCTTGTATTGTGTTCTTCGGTTCCATTAATTCACCTCTATTCCTCTCTAAATTGTCTATTCTCATGATCATTTTGTCAAACCTTTTTTCAAGATTCTTAGTTTCTTTACATTAGGCTAGAACATGTTCTTTTAGCTCAGAAAAGTTTCTTATTATCCACCTTCTGAAGCCTAATTCTGTTAATAGATCACATTCGTTCTCCATCAGGCCTTGCTCCCTTGTTGATGAGGAACTATGAGCCCCTGTAGAAGGAGAGGCATTCTGATTTTGAGTATTCTCAGCCTTTTTACGCTGGTTTCTTCCCATCATTGTAAGTTTATCCACCTGTCGTTTGTAATTACCAACTTTCAAATTAGGTCTCTGAGTGGACGTCCAACTTGTTGATTCCCAGCCCCGAAATCTTAGCAACCCACTGTGCCGACTAAAACAGCGGCATTAAGATTCGTGGTGCTTTTCTGCCCGGGAACCTCCGGTCTGGCTTCCCTCTTGAATCCCTTTTTCAATCAGGTAAATAGGCGACTGCCTTCCCAGAGCTCCAAAGGTCGACCAAAAGGGGACCCAGTCCCATTTACTCTGCACTGAGAACCGCCGTGCCAAGATGCCGGCAAAACCACCACACTGGCCACAAGAGTCGTGCTGCCGACCCGTGGGGCTCCTCCGCTGGGAATCTCCTGGTCCATGAGCAACAAAAATTCATCTGTGAGTGTGGCATCCTCTCGTTCTGTGTGGTTTCTCTGGAAGCTACGATCCTGAGCTGCTAGTAGTCAGCCATCTTTGATCTCTCTCCCAGAATTCCCTTTCTTATGGAAAATTTCTTCTGAGAGAATTTTACCTTTTCCTAAAATCTTAGCTCAATTTGAATGCTCCAAGAGGAATAAGAAAAACCAAGAGAGCATACAGTCATGGAAAAAAGAATTGTTTTGAGAAAAAGTCAGGGGTTAGTAATGTCAAAAACCGCTGAAAGTCAAGAAAGATAAATGCCAAGAAGTCTGTGTCAGACATATTGATATCTGTGAATTTAGCCAGAATAGCAAAGAGGCAGGTTATCATCTGAAAGCCAATTTGCTAAAATTTCATCTTTCCTTTACTTATGAAGTTTTATTTCACTGTATAGAAAATTATTCATTGATAATTTCTTTGTTTAAGCAGGCTGAAGATAAGGCTTCAGTCCCTTCTGGCTTGTGAGGTTTCTTCTTAGAAATCTGCTGTGAATCTGATTGGTTTTTCTTTCTGGTTACCTGGTGTTTTTGCCTCACAGCTCTTAAGATTCTTTCCTTTGTCTTGACTTTATATACGCTAATGACTATGTGCCTAGGTGATTATCTTTTTGTGATGGATTTCCCAGGTGTTTTTTGAGCTTCTTATATTCGAATATCTAGATCTCTAGCAAAGTCAGGGAAGTTTTCCTGATTATTTCCTCAAATACGTTTTCCACACTTTCAGATTTCTCTTCTTCCTCAGGAACACCAATTATTCTTGGGTTTGATTATTTAACATAATCCCAAACTTGTTGGAGGCTTTGTTCATTTTTAAAAATGTCTGTTCTTTGTCTTTGCTGGATTGGGTTAATTGAAAAACCTTGTCTTTGAGCTCTGAAGCTCTTTCTTCTACTTGTTCAGTTCTATTGCTGAGACTCTCCAGTGTATTTTGCATTTCTCTGAGTCTGTCCTTCATTTCCAGAAGTTGTGATTGTTTTTTATTTATGTTATCTATTTCTCTGGAGATTTTTTTTCTTTCATATTCAGTAACTTTTTTTAAGGTCCTTAAGTTGGTATTTACCTTTCTTTGATGACTCCTTAAGTAGCTTAATAATTGACCTTCTGAATTATTTTTCTGGTGATTCAGAGGGTTCTTGAATACATTGCTGGTGAACTAGTGTGATCTTTTGGAGTGTTAAAGAAACTTATTTTGTCATATTACCAGAATTATTTTTCTGGTTCCTTCTTGTTTGGGTAGACTATGTCAGAGAGAAGATCTGGGGCTCAGTGTTGCTACTCAGATCGTTTCATCCTATGGTATGATTTCTTGATGTGGTGTTCTCCCCCTTACCCTAGGAATGGGAATTCCTGAGAGCTGAACTGCAGTAATTGTTACTTTTCTCCTCGATCTAGGCTCCCAGCAGAGCCTGCTGGGATCCAGGATGGTACTGAGGAGTGTCTCCAAAGGGTCCTGTAATGTGATTTGTCTTCAGGTCTCTAAGCCATGGATACCAGCACTGGCTCTGGTGGAGGTAGCAGGGGAGTGAAGTGGACTCTGTGAAAGACCTTGTTTTTATTTTTGTTTAGTTTTCTGGTTTTGTGTTTGGTGGTCTCCAGCCAGGAAGTAGAGCTTTCAAGAGAGCATCAGCTGCAGTAGTATAGGAAGGATACAGTCTTGCCCAGGGTCACATGGATAAGTTTCTCAGGTGCTGGGCAGAACCATAGAGCTCCCAAGAGATTATGTCCTTTGTTTTTGCCTACCAGAGTGGGTAGAGAAAGACCTTCAGGTAGGTAGGGAATGGGTTAAATGTGTCTGAGCTCAGACTCTCCTTAAGCAAGGCTTGCTGTGGCTGCTGTGAGGGTTGTGGGTATGGATTTATGGCCAATGGAGTTATATTCCAAGGGGGATTATGGCTGCCTCTGCTGCATCACACAAGTTGCCTGGGAAGTGGGGGAAAGTCAGCAGTGACAGGCCTCACCCAGCTCCCACACAGCCTGAAAGCCCAGACTCACTCCCACCACCACCATGCCCCCGCAACAGTGCGAAGTTTATTTCAGGCAGCCAGTAAGTAGGGCTGAGAACTTGCCCCAGGCTACCAGCTCCCCCGCTGAGAAAGCAAGCAGGGCTTTCAAGTTTCATACCTCTCCACCTGCCAAGGCTTCTGTGCTGTGTCTGTATTCTGGTCCACTCTCTCCCCCAGATTCTGTCCGGGGAAACTTCTCATTCAGTCGAAATTGTTACAAAGTTCATCTGGAAGTTTCCTTCTCCTTGTGGTATTTCCCTAATTTGACTAAAGAGACAAAGGACCCCAGCAAGACAGTCTTAAGTGGCTTCCCTAGGGACTGAGAGTTCCCACAGGGCTTTTTCCACTGCTTCCTCTATTCCTATATTTTCCGCAGCTCTCTAAAGTCATCTCAGCTCCAGGTAAGGTCTAACTCTCCCATGATCTGGACCTTCAGGTTCCCCAGTGAGAATGTGTGTTTGAGGGCAGACATCCCTCTTTCACCCACTGGGCACTCACAGTTTTTTGGCCATCTCACAGAGCCTGCAGCATCAATCCACTTCCACCAAAGACTCTGTGGATTCTCTTGGCTTTTTAGTGTGTTCTTTCTGTAGCCCTTGGAGCAAAAGTTCATGATGTGAGTCTCTACAAACCGAGCAGTCCATCTGAGTGTGAGCTGCAAGTTAGGTGTACCTCCTATCTGCCATTTTTTCCTGCCAATCTCTCAAAATTGCCCCTGTTTGATGAGAGAAATGAGCAGAAGCATTGTCATGGTGGAGAAGGACCCTGGTGAAGCTTTCCTGGATGTCTCTCTGCTAAAGCTTTGACTGACATTCTTATATCACTTTTCTAATAAGCAGATACTATTGTTCTTTGGCTCTCCAGAAAGTCAACAAGCAAAATGCCTTGAGCACGCTGAAAAAGTGTTGCAATGACCTTTGCCATTGACTGGTCCACTTTGGCCATGACTGGACCACTTCCTCTTCTTGTTAGCCATTGCTTTGATTGTGCTTTGTCTTCAGAATCACACTGGTAAAGCCATGTTTTATCTCCTGTGACAATTAGTCAAAGAAATGCTTCTGGATCTTAATCACGCTTGTTGAAAATTTCCAATAAAGCCCTGCTCTTGTCTGTAGCTGATCTGAGTGCAATGGTCTTGGCAGTCATCAAGTGGAAAATATGCTCACCTTTAATGTTTCAGTCAGAATCGTGTTAGCAGAATGAATTGAGATATCTATGGTGTTGACTAATGTATGTGTTGTTAATCATCAATTCTCTTGAATTAGGGCACAAACAAGATAATTTTTTCCTTGCAGATTGATGTGAAGGATCTGCTGGTATGTGCTTCATCTTCAACATTGTCTTGTCTCTTCTTAAAATGAGTTATCATTGATGGGCCTTTGGGTTGGTTCCAAGTCTTTGCTATTGTGGATAGTGCTGCAATAAACATATGAGTGCTTGTGTCTTTATAGTACAATGATTTAGAATTCCTTGAGTATGTGCCCAGTAATGGGATTGCTGGGTGAAATGGTATTTCTGGTTCTAGATCCTTGAAGAATCTCCACACTGTCTTCCACAATGATTGAACTAATTTATACTCCCACCAACAGTGTAAAAGCATTCCTATTTCTCCACATCCTCTCTAGCATCTGTTGTTTCCTGACTTTTTAATGATCGCCATTCTAACTGGTATGAGATGGTATCTTATTGTGGTATTGATTTACATTTCTCTAATGACCAGTGATGATGAGCTTTTTTTCATATGTTTGTTGGCTGCATAAATGTCTTCTTTTGGTCGGTGACAGTGGATTATGCCTGTAATCCCAGCCCTTTGGGAGGCCAAGACAGGATGATCACCTGAAGTCAGGAGTTCAAGACCAGCCTGGCCAACATGGTGAAACCCCATCTCTACTAAACTACAAAAATTAGCCAGGCATGGTGGCATGACCCTTTAATCCCAGCCACTCGAGAGGCTGAGGCAGGAGAATTGCTTGAACCTGGGAGGCAGATGTTGCAGTGAGCCAAGTTTGTGACACTGAATTCCAGACTGGCAACAGAGCAAAACTCTGTCTCCAAAAAACAAAAAAAACAAGTCTTCTTTTGAGAAGTGTCTATTCATATCCTGCACCCACATTTTGATGGGGTTGTTTGTTTCTTGTAAATTTGTGTAAGTTCCTTGTAAATTCTTGATATTAGCCCTTCAGATGGATAGATTACAAATTATTTTTCCCATTCTGTAGGTTGCCTGTTTACTCTGATGCTAGTTTCTTTTGCTGTGCAGAAGCTCTTAAGTTTAATTAGATCCCATTTGCCAATTTTGGCTTTTGAAATGTCCATCAATGGTAGACTGGATAAAGAAAATGTGGCACATATACAACGTGGAATACTATGCAGCGATAAAAAGGATGAGTTCATGTCCTTTGTGGGGACGTGGATGAAGCTGGAAACCATCATTCTCAGCAAACTAATACTGGAACAGAAAACCAAACACCTCATGTTCTCACTCGTAAGTGGGAATTGAACAATGAGAACACATGGACACAGGGAGGGAAACAGCATACAGCAGGGCCTGTTAGGGGTTGAGGTACTAGGGGAGGGATAGCATTAGGATAAGTGCCTAATGTGGATGACAGGTAGGTGGGTGCAACAAACCATGATAGAATGTGTATTCATATGTAACAAACCCGCTAGTTCTGCACATGTATCCTAGAACTTAAGGTGTATGTATATATATGTGTGTGTGTGTGTGTGTGTGTGTGTGTGTATGAATTTCCCAGAATTCATGTTACTCTGACAGGGACTCTTTTCAAACTGATGTCATACCATTCTCATTGCTTCAAATTAGACCCTGTTCAGACCTATTATAACAAGTTAGTATGAGTTTATTTTGGTGCAAAAAAATTGAAATCCATGCATAGAGTTTTCTTAAAAAATAATAGAATTTTCTATGAACTTTTTAGAGACCCCTCTACCTGTTAAATGGATGGATAAGGCTTTACTAATTCCTGAAGTAGTCCTGTCTAAGGAAGTAAGCCCTGAAATGAAGATAAAAGGCTTGATCACCTTTAGCTCTGACTCTAGTCTATAAGTAATGGTAAAGAATTGAAAAATTGTAGCAATACCTAATTGTAAAGATAAGAAAGAGGAAATCAAAATGATCAGTGGCCACTCCTCAATGTGTAGACTGCTTTTTATAGCCAACATCAATGGCAAAAGTCTAAATGATCATGACTTGCTCATAAATTGCAGGAAAAATTTTCTTAGAAAGCAACAGGAAATGACTGACACTTCCTAATGAAAGCATAAATACCTTTTAAGCCTATCTGTAAGAGCTTCTTTTAATGTAGAAAAATATCATATGGTTTTTGATATATTTGAACTGATTTTAAGCCTTTTTATTACAAGCTCCAAACACTTAAACCTATCAATCACTATATTTGCCCTTTATTGTATAGAACCATAGTGCTCTATGAAATATTTAGTGTTTCAGTAAAAAGAAAATAATTAGAAAAATAAGATATTTGCTTTAACTATTCTAATTTATATTCTGAGATGAATAAGTATTTCAAAAGAAGTTTCAATTGGCAAGAATTCTGCCATATAAATATAAGATCAAAGCACACTTTGTAAAATAAAGCAAAATCTGGTTTCTTAGGTGTATATGGACTTCTTAAAGTCACACTTACAGATGGGCTGACTTACGATGGAATAAAAGTGATAAGACAAAGAAAGTAGATAGCTATATAAAAATGAATGCAATAACTCTTTGAGCTGCAACTAAGGAAAAAGGCAAAAAATGAATATTGTTAGGAGTAAATTTCTAGAAATAGAAAGGATTACATTTAAGGTAGACACATACTCAAAAAGGAGATGATTAAAACAGCAAAGAATAATAAGAGAGAGGCTAACTCCTTGAATAATAAGAAATTGTATGGTGGTATACTGTAAAGAAGTGAATATTGAATTTTTTTAACCTATGAGCTGATTCTAACACAGCAACTACACTTAATATGAATAAAATGTGGGCAGGAATATGCATCTACATAGTTAATTAACATTTCAAATAATTCTGGGTATATGTTTTAATTGAAATATTTGTAGAATATGAGAACAAGTTTAAAATTCACACTAATAAAATAAAGAGCTCAAACATTTAATGCTTAAATAGATATTAAGGAAAAGGCAGATACTATGGAATACATTTCTTTTAAGTCATAACTCTGTGAATATAAAAGATGTACCTCACACCTGGTTCTCATGTGCTTTTTCTTTTTCTTCTTGTCTACCCTTAAAGCTGCCATCTAATGTTCTTACTAACTTGACGCCTAACCTTTATGAAAAAAAGAATACACCAAATCTTCTCCTCTTTCTTTCTATAAGTCCTTGTAATCCAGTTTTTTATTCCCCGTACTCTCTTGGAATTGCATTTTGTAAGGTTCTCTATTGTCCCACTAATAAGAAAATTTAATAATCTTTTCTAGGAAGCTCTGGGTCTATGACATTACCAACTTCCCTAAAATTCTCTTTTCTATTCTCCTGGAAGTTCTGAACACAGCACTCCAATATATGTCATTCTGATGTATTGACTATTTTGAGTTAAAAAAGGAAAGTGGGACGGTGGAGAGGAAGAAAGAGAAAAAAGAATGAGTGAAAGAGAAGAAACAAAGAGAGATAAGGAAAGAAGGAAAGATGAAAGGAAGGAAGAAGGAGGGAGGGAGGAAGGAAGAAGGAGGGAGGGAGGAAGGAAGAGAGGGAGGGAGGAAGGAAGGAAGAAAAAAAGAAAGAAAAAAGAATGAAAGAAAGGAAGAACGAAAGAAAGAAAAGAGAGAAAGGAAAGAAAGAAAGAAGAAAGAAAAAGAAAGAAAGAAAGAAAGAGAAAAAGAAAGAAAGGAAGGAAGGAGGGAGGGAGGAAGGAAAGAAGGAAGGAAGGAAGAAGGAAGGAAGGAGGAAGGAAGAAGGAAGAAGGAAGGAAAGAAGGAAGGGAGGGAGGGAGGGAGGGAGGGAGGGAGGAAGGAGGGAGGGAGGGAGGGA
>CAUYLG010009525.1:0-92940 GCA_963573385.1 Cacajao melanocephalus
CTGTAGGAGGAGAGGCATTCTGATTTTGGGTGTTCTCAGCCTTTTTGTACTAGTTTCTTCCCATTTTTGTGGATTTATCCACCTGTCGTCTTTGTAATTGCCGACTTTCAGATTGGGTCTGAGTGGACATCCGGCTTGTTGGTGATGAAGTTTTTTCTGTTTCTTAGTTTTCCTTCGGCAGACGCCCTTTCCCCGCAGAGCTAGGCTTTCCCAGGTTTAGCTGTGATTACTGTGAAACTCTCAGTCCTCAGCACTTCCAATTGCTGTTCTTGTGGAGATGGGACCAGCCAAGCCCGACTCAAAGGGCACCCAGTCGCGTATACTCCGCACTGAGAAGCGCCACACCGTTCTGGGGCGCCGGCAAAACAGCTGCCCCAGCCAAAAGAGTCGCGCTGGTGACCTGAATGGCTCCTCCGTTGGGTAGCTCCCAGTTTGTGGGCAACAGAAATTCGTCTGAAATTGCGGTGTACACACGCTCTCTGTGCTTTCATTGGGAGCTACAATCCTAAACTGTTGTTAATCGCCATCTTGGATCTCTCTCCGCCCGGTGATGAATTTTTTTCTGTTTCTTAGTTTTCCTTTGGCAGATGCCCCTTCCCCACAGAGCTGGACCTTCCGGGTTTGGCTGTGATTGCTGTGAAACTCTCAGTCCTCAGCGTTTCCAATTGCTGTTCTCCTTGTGGGGATGGGACCAGCCGAGCCAGACTTAAAGGGCACCCCGTCCCGTATACTCTGCACCGAGAAGCGCCGTGCTGGGGCACCGGCAAAACAGCCGCACCGGCCAAAAGAGTCGCGGTGGCAACCCGTGTGGCTCCTCCGCTGGGAATCTCCCGGTCTGGGTCTGTGGGCAACAAAAATTCGTCTGAAAGTGCGGCATCCACTCACTCTCTGCACTTTCACTGGGAGCTACAATCCTGAGCTGTTGTTAATCGGCCATCTTGGATCTCTCCTCCAACAATAGCTATTCTAATGGGGTGAGATGCTATGTTATTATGGTTTGGATTTGCATTTCTCTGATGATTAATAATGTTGACTATGCTTTCATATATGTGTTGGCCATTTGTATGTCTTCTATTGAGAGATGTCTATTCAGGTCACTTGCCCACATTTTAATTGGATTATCTTTTTTTTACTTCTGCTGTTGAGATGTTTGAGTTCCCGGCTTATCCTGGATATTAATTCCTTGTAGAATAAATAGTGACAAACATTTTTTCCATTCTGAAGGTGTCTCTTTACTTTGTTGATTATTTCCTTTGCTATGCAGAAACTTTTTAGTTTGATATAATCCCATTTGTCTATTTTTGTTTTTGCTACCTGTGCTTCTGAGGTCTTCATAAGATCTTCACACAAACCAATGTCCTGAAGCATTTCCCTTGTGTTTTCTTCTAATAGTTTCATAGTTTTGGGTCCTACATTTAAGTCCTTAATCCACTTTGAATTGATTTTTTATGTAGTGAAAATGAGGGTTCGGTTTCATTTTTCTGCATATGAATATCCAATTTTCTGAGTACCATTTACTGAAGACATTGTCCTTTCCATTGAACATTCTTGATGTTTTGGTCAAAAATCATTTGGCTGTAAATATGTGAATTTATTTCTGGGTTCTCCATTCTGTTCCATTGGTACAAATGTCCATTTTTATGCCAGTACCATGCTGCTTTGGTTACTAGAGCTTTGTTGGATACTTTGAAATCTATCAGTGTAATACCTCCAGCTTTTAAAACAAAAAACTCCTAAATAATTCACTGGTCAAAGAAAAAAGAATCACAAGAGATGTCAGAAATTATTTCTAATTAAATGGTAAAAAAAAATTGCAAATTTGTGATATGTAGCTAAAACATGGCTTACAAGAAAATTTTTACAGTTCATAAATAGAAAAGAAAAAAGAGCTTGGCTTAAAATTTCAATTTAAGAAGCTTGTGGAAAAAAGAGTAAGAAAAATCCAAGAGAAACAAATAAAGACAAGAGTAGAAATCAGTGAAATTTAAAAAAAAAAAAAAAGACAATACAGAAAATTAACAAAATGAAAAAGCTAGGTGTTGAAAACATCAACAAAATTGATAAATCACTAACTAGATTAATCAAGAAGAAAGAAGACACAACTTAGCAATATAAAGGATAAATGAGGGCAGAATAAAATGGAAATTATCACAGTAGGAATCTGTGAGGCTGTCACATACAGCAGATATGGCTTTCATACATGTTTTAAAAAGTTAACTCCTTATTTTCCCTTAGCAGTATCTCAGGTTATAGAATCAGAGATGCAACAATGACAAATGACATTTTAATTTGTAAAATTATGTAATGATACTTATCATTTGGAAATAGAAAAATAAAAATCTATTCCCATTTCACCAGATGTGAATTTCAAGTAGAGTAGTTGCTTTGAAGAGTTAGTGTCATGTTTCTGATGAGTACCCTCCTGTCATTGCATCATTGGTTGTCACTAGCAGCTGGCCAAAAAAAAAGTCTTTTTTTGCTGTATTATTCAGGATTTCTGCAGTTTATGTTTAAAAACTGGTTTACAGTATCTGGGTGATGGGTATATATGGTCCATGTATCCCTTTTTGGTAAGCAATGGCTACAGTCTGTGTGCTTTATAGCCTGCTACACAGAAAGCAGCAGACAATCAAAGATTTAAGGGACACAGACAGCTGCCAGTTCACAAAATGGGATTGTAATGTGAAAGTTCTTAGAGGGTTTTTGTTTTTGTTGTAACAAAACCAACGTGTATCCTAACAAAACAGGTTCGAACATGTATTGTTAGAACACCTTTTGTTAGACTACATGTTGGTTTTGTTCTGTTCTTCTTTTCCTTAAGACAGGAATCAAGCTTACATATAAACTGTCAGTAATTTTAGTTTCCTTCTGTGTCATTCAGTGTAAAACTGCATAATTTGGGAAAAAAATGAAAAAATAAATCTTCAGTGGCTAGGCACTGTGGTTCATGCCTGTAATCCCAGAACTTTGGGAGGCCAAAGTAGGTGGATTGCTTGAGTTCAGGAGTTGAAGACTAGCCTGTGCAACACAGCAAGACCCCATCTTTACAAAAAATACAAAAATAAGCCAAACATGCTGGCACATGCCTGTAGTCCCAGCTACTCAGGAGGCTGAGGCGGAGGATCACTTGAGCGCAGGACACAAAGGTTGCAGTATGCCAAAATCACGCTACTGCATTCCAGTTTGGGAGTTAGAGTGAGTTCTTGTCTTGAATTTTAAAAAAAGAAAATTTAGTTTCTGTTCAAAAATAAATAAAAGAGGGACTTAACTAACACTAACATCACTACAAATCTTTAGGCAATAAGAGGAAAATAAAAGAATGTTATATGCAACTTTATGCCAAAATATTAGATAACTTAGATAAGATGAGCAAATTCCTCGACATATGCAATTAACAAAACTGACACAAGATTAAACAAAAAGTCTAAATGGCCCTATATTTATTAAAGAAATTGACTTTGTTATCAAAAATTTTCTTCCAAGGAAAACTCCAGACCCAAACACTTTCACAGGAAAATTTTATCAAATTTTATCAAATTAGTCTGAGGAAATAATACCAATCTTATAAAAACTTTTTCAGAAAACAGTAGAGGAAAATGGCCTTTTCAACACACTCATTAAGTCAGCATGATCCTAATACCGAAATCAGACAAAGACACTATAAAAAAAATAAAACTAGCTGGGCATGGTGGCTCACACCTGTAATCCCAGCACTCTGGGAGGCTGAGGCCAGCAGATTCCTGAGGTCAAGAGTTTCAGCCTAGCCAACATGGGGAACACTGTCCCTACTAAAAATACAAAATCATCAGCCAGGCATGGTAACACATGCCTGTAATCCCAGCTAAATGGGAGGCTGAGAGAGGAGAATTGCTTACACCTGGGAGGCAGAGGTTGCAGTGAGCTACCACCACGCCATTGCACTCCAGCCTGAGTGACAGAGTGAGACTCCATCTCAAATAAATAAATAAATTACAGATTAATATTTTTCACTACTATATACCAAAAAAGCTTAAAATATCAGGAAATCAAACTCAGCAATATATTTTAAAAAGTATATCTATCATGACCAATTGAGGTTTTCCCAGGAATAAAAGATTGAATTGAATTAATATTTAAAAATCACTTAATCTAGTAACCTACCAAATTAAGAAAATAAAAGTGGAAAGCTGTATCAGAATTTCAATAAATGTAGGAAAAGTATTTTTTAAAATGTAACACCTGTTAATTATAGAAATTCTCAGAAAACTTAAAATAAGAAATTTCTTCAATTCGATAATGGGTATATATAAAGTAACTACAGCTAATATGATATCTAGCAGGGAAATAATGGACAGTTTCCCTTTAAGATCAAAGACCAGGTAAAGATGACCACTCACTCTACTTCAGCATTTACCAGAGGTGCCAGTCACTGTAATAAGGCAAGAAAAAGAAGTTTTAAAAAATCAAAAAATAAGAAATAAGCATGTATTTATTCACTGAACACATTGAAAAATCTAAGAAATATACAAATCAGCAACTAAAATTAATAAGTTGCTTTGATAAGATTGCAGGATACCAGTTAAGAAAAACCAATTCTACTTCTACATACAAACAGCAAAAAATACAAAATTATTTTTAAAAGTTCAATTTACGATAAAATCAAAACATGAAATATCTTGAAATATATTTAGCAAAAGATGTGCAAGACCTCCACAATGAAGACTACGAAACTGATAAGAGAGACTGGAGATCTTAAAAAAACAGCTATATATTGTGTTCACTAACTGAAAGACTATATTGTTCTACAAATTTAATGAATATCAATTATAATCCCATTCTTCTTTTTAAATAGAAATTAGTAAACTGATTCTAAAATTTGTGTGAAAATGCAGAGAACCTAGAATAGTCAAAGTTAATCAAAGAAGAACAAAGTAGGTTTCAAGATTTACTATAAAATTACACAAATCAGGACATCGAGGTACTGTTAATTTGTTAAATCCTTTGACAGAATATAGCAGAAAGCCCAGAAATAGACCCACACATATACAATCATTTGATTTTTGATGAAGAAACCAAAGCAATCTACTTGCAGAAGAAAAACGTTCTCAACAATGGATGCTGGAACAAATGAACCTCAATCCCTAATTCACACCACACAGACACAAAAATTAATTCAAGACATATCATAGACCAAGATGCAAAAGCTGAAACTACATGCTTCTAGAATCATTAATAAATATAGGAGAATATCTTTATGACTCAGAGATAGGCAATGATTCTTATCAGGATATAGGCACAATACCCATTAAAGAAAAATAAATTAGACTTTATCAAAACTAAAATATCTGCTCATCCAAAGCTAGCATTAAGAAAATGCAGTGGCAAGCCACAGACTGAGAAAATATATTTGCAATAATATATATGACGACATGTTGTACACAGAATATATCAAGAACTACTACAACTCAAAATTAAAAAGATAAAGAATTCAGTTTAAACCAGTCGAAAGATATGAGCAAATGCTTTACAAGTGACAGTATCCAGAAGAACAATAAGCACTTGAAAAAGTAGGCAACTTCATTAGCCATTTGATAAATACCAATTGAAACACAGGAACATCACACTGCACATCCACCAGAATGGCTGGACTGACCAAATACAAATGTTTGCAACTACATAGGGCACCAGAAACTCTTATTCATTGCTGGAGTGAGTATAAAAGGGCACAACGATCTTAGGAAAAGTTTTGGCAGTTTTATAAAACATATATTCCAATCACAGATATATTTCATTTTCATAAGGAAAATGAAAACTTACATCCACACAAAGACTTGCATGTAATTGCACATAGTACCTTTATTCATCTAGGCAAGATATTGAAAGAGCCCAAGTGTTCGTTCAACAGGAAAATGGGTAAACAAACCATGGTACATTTCTACAATAAAAACCTTACTCAAAATTGATAAGAGGAACAAAATACTGATACACACAACAAAATGGATGCCTCTCAAAAACATTATGTTGAATGAAAGAAGGTTTATACTAAGAGTTCATACTGTAAAATTCTACTTATTAAAAGTTCTAGAACTTTGAGAGGCTGAGGCAGGCAGATCACCTGAGGTCAGGAGTTCGAGACCAGCCTGACCAATATGATGAAACCCCATCTCTACTGAAAATACAAAAATTAGCCAGCTGTGGTGGCATTCACCTGCAATCCCAGCTACTCAGGAGGCTATGACAGGAGAATCGCTTGAACCCAGGAGGTGGAGGTTGTGGTGAGCAGAGATCGTGCCACTGCACCCCAGCCTGGGCAACAAGAGCAAAACTCCATCTCAAAAAAAATAAAATAAATAAAGTTCTAGAATAGGCAAATCTAAATGCAATAGAAAGGATTTAAACAGTGGTTGCTTCTGAGGGATGGAGTGAGGATGAACTTGGTAGGGGCATGAGAAGACGTCCTGTAGAACAAGAGTTTGGGTTATACATATACGCCTTTGTCAAAACTCAATGTACTGGTAAATACGATGCACACTCGAAAGTTTATTAAATGGTATTAGGCTGGTGCAAAACTTTTTGTAATACATTTAAGATCTGTGCATCTCACTTCATGCAAATTTTGCCACCAAAAAAAAAAAAAAAACTTGCAAATAAGTACCGAACTCTGGATGGCATGTATGCTGAAATGTTTTAAGAGTAAAATGTAATGTCTACAACTACTTTGAAATGTACCCCCAAAATAAAAACAGTTATTCAAAGGCATGAATTTTTATAATAAAATATTGAAAACTAAAGAATTGGCTTCCTGATGCCTACCACACACTGAATTCTTACATTGACTATATAGAAAGGAAGCTAGAGTAAAGCTACCTATATCCACCTTAGCCCAGACCTTGTGCCTGGTCTATATTGTGAATGTGGGAACATACAGTTGAGGGGAAAAAAAAAACTTAATAAATAAAAAATAAAGAATGACTATCTCTGAGTAGTGAAATCATGGGTAATATTTTCTTTTGTTAATCTGCCTTTTTATATTTTCCATGATGACATCCTTCATTTTAAGTAAAATACTCTTTAGGTTAAGAGATTTCAGTTATAGTTTTCAAAGGATTAAAAAGACATCAATCATCATATATTACCTTGAAGAAAATTATAGAAAATTGTCCTCCATTACTCATAAGATCCACAAGATAGCATTCAACCAGATAGAAGAAGTGGAGATTCTGTCCCCACTTGAATGATTTTACACATAAGCATGTGACAAGCAAGGAGTCTCCATCAATCACAAAAAAATTAGATTCCACAAAATCATTTAATATGCTGGAATACCTAAAATAAAATAGAATAAAAATCACAGATGAGTTCCACAGAGACTCTGTTGCTGTTATTATTATTGCATAAGCTACTATTTGTTGCATGCCTCATGCCAGTCTACTATGTCTTTTCAAATATCTCATTTAATCAACTGTCCTTTATAAGAAGGAGATAGCACAATTACCATTTTATTAAAAGAAAATTGGGCTCAGAGAGGCAAAGGAATTTATCCAATGCTAAAAGGTAGAGCCAGGATTTGAACTTGAGAATATGATTCTAAAGGCTGTTATTCTGGATGAGGGCATATATAACCCCCAGCTCCATAAATCTGATTGCTTTAGGAAACAATCTGTTCAGTGAGAGCTATGATAATTATAGGAAGAAGGGTGCATTCCCATCATCTCCAAGCTGCTCCAAGATAAATAATTGAGTGATCATGTATGTGTATATGGGTTAAGAGGTATGCGGATACACAGAGCATATAATAATAGAGCTCTTTCTTTTTTACTTCACAATACTTACCCAGCTTTTGGCATTTCATTCAAAATTAACTTTGTCATTTCCCTGAAAAATACTGCATGATCTTCTAACCCTAAAAAAAAGAGAGATTTTGAACCATCAATATGTTTACATGGCTACATAATTTAGTAATTATTAAGAAAAGGAAATATGGATATCCAATTACTTTATAATATTACTGAATCTGAATATCTCACAAGATTGTTGTTTTATAGACTGCTAATATCAAAGATTGAGAATTACCCATTGTTGCTGCTTCTTGGGCCATAGGGTAGAAGAGTAGAACTGGAATTTATTAAATATGGCTGATATATTTTATTTTGGCACCTCTAAAAGGCCTATATTTGATGTGAATGGCACCCCTGTAATAAAAGAAAAAAAATTAGAACTGTACTTATTCCTAAAACAAAGAAAATGGACCCAAAAAATATGGTTACAATTTCCACAGAGTAAGTGGTCTAGTAAAAAAGCAAAGATTTATCAAATAATCATACAAAGAATTTCAAATCACAAATGTGACAAAAGGCACAGAGATGGGTGTGGCTTCCCTAAAGAATTAATGCATGAGCTGAGATCTGAAGGAATGAATACTCCCTTAGAGTTAATTTGCCCCTCAAAAAAGCAACACAAAGTATTCTTGGCAAAGGGAACAGTAGGTGCAAAGGTCCTGTGACAGGGGACAGTATGGAAGGTACCAGATTCAGAAAAGACATTAGTGTGGCTGCAGCAGAGGGTAAGGCTGTTTCAGATAAGGTTAGAGAAAAGGGTAAATAAGGTCAGATAAGGATACAGAAAAGGGTCAGCTAAGGATAGAGAAAAAGGAAGCTTTGCAGTCTTTTAAGGAATTTTAAGGTGTTTCGTCCTCACCTTCAGAGCAAAATTCAGCCATTGATGGGTTTTAAACTGGTTGTAATTTGATCACACTTGCATGTGGTAAACATTATTCTATCTTTAGTACAGAGAAGAGATTGGATGGGGAGGTGCATAGAGAAAGCTACTGAAATAGTCCTGCAGAAAGATGATGGTGGTTTGAGCTAATGTGGTGCTATTCAGACCTGGAGAGACGTGGATATATCAGGGGGACATTGTGAAGATAAATGTGACATAGTTTGACAATAGATTCCATGTGGGAAGGGAGAGGTGGGGGTGTCATGGATGATGCCTCAGATCCTAGCAAGGACAAGAGGATGGGTGATGGGGCTTGGACGAAGCGTGCTGAAAGGTGGCCAGGTTTCTGGGCTAGAAATAGAAATATCAAGTCACTTGATTACTAAAGAGAACTGACGAAATGAGTATATAACACAGGTAGAAGAAATCACTGAAGGCTGCTGATTAGTAACTCTGGGTCACTCCCAAAATAAGTTTCTGGCCACTCCTGATCACTCCCAATGAAGATGGGAATTAAATAATAGCAGTAATAGTACGAACAAAACCTTGTAATTTGTAGTTGCTATATAACAAACTACATTTTGCTGTGTTATGTGCTGTCTAATATAAAACCTAACCCCCAGCCCTGCTTAAAACTAACTCACTCCCTGTAAAACCTACCTTATCTATTCTTCTCACATTCTCAGAAAAGTTCCCAGGCATCTCAAGACTCCTATTTTCCTTGCTGAGCAGCTGCAAGGTCACAGAGTAAGATAATACCCAAAAAATGTACAAATTAGTTTCTCAAAATGCTATTTTTCAAATGTAATATACATCACAAGACATGTTGCAAATTAATTAAGTGTTCTTTGTTCTGACTTCTGTAAACCTGTTAGCTGCTACGTCATCCTGGATGTATAAAAGTACCCCATTTTCTTTCTCCGGGGCTCAGCCTTGGGATGCTAATCTGCTGAGACCGTGGCCACCTTAATAAAATCCTCCTGTTTCACCCATTGGTATCTCCGGTCTCCTGGATATTCTGTAACACCAAAATGAACCATTTGCACTCAAATCCCCGTTTTGGGAGCCGATTCTGGAAGAACTCACATCTTCACTTCACACCAACCATAAAGAACAGCAGCAAAATACGGTTAGAACTCAATATTGCCACAGGATTGGTAAGTAGAAAAGTATTTATAGCCAAAGTAAGTAGAGTCTCTGTGAAACTGAAGGGACAGAAAGCAGAATGCATTTATTCAACTACTACTGAATGAACAAACACCTGTTGTGTGACAGCACTGCACTTGGGCACGGGAGTACACTGAAAAGGACAAAAGTAGGCTTTGCTGCACTCCAGGAGCTTATCATCTAGCAGAAAAAAAAAAAAACAATAAAAATTTAAATATGTAAAAGTTAAGTACTATTTAAAAAATAAAAGAGTTTTAACGAATTGGACAGGATTGCTACAGACAATGTATCCAAGAAAGTGACATTTTAGATGAGCACTGAAGGAGTGAGTGGAGTGGTGATTCAAAGACTGCCTCCCAGTTAAGAAAGAGACAGGTTAGGAAAGCCTCAATCAGCTTTTTTAGTAAGCAATGTAATTTTTAACATTTATAATAGTATAAAAGTAAGGATCATCAGATATAAAATACTGATCAGACAGAAAATAAACACCAAAATTAAAGACAAAGAAATAAGCAAACTAAAAAAATCAAAATATTCTAAAAAAAGCAGAAGAGAACTTTTAAAAATTCCAACTAGAATTTTCATTGAGAATCAAAGATATTGAATCTATGAAATAAGAGCTTGCATGCTGCTGTTGAAAAGAAAAAAATATAGGAACAAGAAAGCACTCTTGAAAATTCAAATCAAAACTACACTGAGATACCATCTCATGCCAGTTAGAATGGCGATCATTAAAAAATGCAGAGACAACGGATGCTGGAGAGGATGTGGAGAAATAGGAACACTTTTACACTGTTGGTGGGAGTGTAAATTAGTTCAACCATTGTGGAAGATAGTGTGGCAATTCCTCAAGGACCTAGAAATAGAAATTCCATTTGACCCAGCAATCCCATTTCTGGGTATATATCCAAAGGATTATAAATCGTTCTATTATAAGGACACATGCAAATGTATGTTCATTGTGGCACTGTTTACAATAGCAAATACTTGGAACCAACCCAAATTCCCATCAATGATAGACTGGACAGGGAAAATGTGGCACATATACACCATGGAATACTATGCAGCCATTAAAAACGATGAGTTCATGTCCTTCATAGGGACATGGATGAACCTGGAAACAATCATGCTCAGCAAACTGACACAAGAACAGAAAATCAAACACAGCATGTTCTCATTCATAGGCAGGTGTTGAACAATGAGAACACATGGACACAGGGAGGGGAGCATCACACACTGGGGTCTGTTGGGGGAAAATAGGGGAGGGATAGCGGGGGTTGGGGAGTTGGGGAGGATAACATGGGTAGAAATGCCAGATACAGGTGATGGGGAGGAAGGCAGCAAACCACACTGCCATGTGCGTACCTATGCAACAATTTTGCATGTTCTTCACATGTACCCCAAAACCTAAAATGCAATTTTAAAAAGCAAGATTGCAGATATAAAATGAATTAGTTTGCTGAACAATAACACAGAAGCCCAAGTTAAAAGACAGAGTCCAGAAACACAATGAGATAGAAATAAGGGAAACATTAATACACATGAAAGATTGATCAAAGCTTATAGAATCCATTAAAAGGAAATCCTGGAGGAAATAACTGGGATACCAGAATGGGTGGTAAAAATCATCGAAAACATAAAATGAGAAAATGGAATTTAAGAAGACTGGCTCAGGGCTAGAGAAAAATATGAGTCCCTAGATTAAAAAGGCTCTCCAAAAACAAAACACATTTGATGAAAAAAGAGAAAGCCACAGCTAGATATACCCTGATAAAATTTCAGTGCTCCGAAGATAAAAAGAAAACCTAAAATGTGACAAAGAGGAAAGACATTTTAGCCACAAAAGAATGAAAACGAAAGAGCCATTAAAGTGAATAAGGACATGAGCTCTGAAACCAGGATGCCTGAGTTGAATTCCTAATTGTACAACTACCTAGTTGTGTGGCCTGAGGCAAACTGTTTACTGTCTCTGTTTCTGTTCCCTGTCTGCAAATTTAGAATAATATTATTATCCTAAGGTTGTCAAGATAAAATGTGTTAACACATACACTGCTTAAAGAGTACCTGGACATAGTGAAAACTGATTAAAGTCAGCTCTTTTAACGTTATGATCAACACTGAATGCTCTGACACATGACCAGTGACTTTCATCCTCTTTAATGCTTTGAAAAGTCTACTGTTATCAAGTTTTAATGATATAGGATGCTTTCGCTATTTGGATTTAATCACAAAACTTGACTCCATAATGAATACTATGTATATAGTTATGTTGTGGTTTTTGTTGTTGTTCAACTTTTAGACTAATAGATATACTTAATTTATTCAGAGAACCAAAATGTAAATACTTTGAACACTGATAACATATTAAAATAGCTAACCAGTCTGAGAAGTACTAAGAGGGAAACCTGGTAGGAAAAGAGTAGTAATGCTATTACTATCATTAAAAAAAAAAAAAAAATATATATATATATATATATATGGAGTCTAGAAATAGCATCCAAAGATAATGTTATATACTGAATATTTATGTCCCCCCTAAAATTCATATTTTAAAGCCCTAAACCCCAGTGTGATGGTAGTTGGAGAAGGGGGCTTTGGGAGATAATCAGGATTATAGAAGGCCATAAGGATACGGCCCTTATCTGATAGGATTGGTGTCTTCTTAAGAAAAAACGTCAGAGGCTGAGTGCGATGGCTCACGCCTGTAATCGCAGCAATTTGGGAGGCCGAGGTGGGTGAATCACTCGAGGTCAGGAGTTTGAGACCAGCCTGACCAACATGGAGAAACCCCGCCTCAACGAAAAATACAAAAATTAGCTGGGCATGGTGGTGCAAGCCTGTAATCCCAGCTACTCAGGAAGCTGAGGCAGAAGAATCGCTTGAACCCAGGAGGTGCAGGCTGTGGTAAGGATCGCGCCACTGCACTCCAGCCTGGGCAACAAGAGTGAAACTCCATCAAGAAGGAGGAGAAGAAAATAAGAAGGGGTAGATGGGGAGGAGGATGAGGAAGAAGAAGAGGAAGAGGAAGGAAGAAGCAGAAGAAGCAGAAGCAGAAGCAGAAGAAGAAGAAGGAGAAAGAAAAGAAGAAGAAATATCCAAGAGCTCATAATCTGTCTCTCTCTGTCTCTCTGTCTCTCTGTCTCTCTCTCTGTCTCTCTGTCTCTCTCTCTCTCTCTCTGTCTCTCTGTCTGTCATGTGAGGATACAGGACACAGCAAGAGGGTACTCATGTACAAGCCAGGAAGAGAACCCTCACCAGAAACTGAATCAGCCAGAATCTTGATCTTGTACTTCACAGCCCCCAGAATAGTGAGAAATGTTTAAGCCACCAGTCTATAGTATTTTGTTATGGGAGTGTTAGCAAACTAAGAGAGAAGATAAATCAAAAAAATAAAGATTTAAAGAATAAAAGTTTTTAAAAAGAACACATTTTGCAATGAAAAAAAAATCAAACATGTATCCCCCATTGTCAATACAAAGTGTAACCCTGATTAAGCAAATATTATATGAGAAGTTTGTCTTTACAGATGTCACCCCATTCAAAAAACAAAAGCGATGAGGAATTTATATTTTCCTCATTTTGAAACATCTAATGAATTAATGGATCTAGACATTGAACATTAATGGATACTAACATCATAAAAACAGAGATGGTAAGACATTCTCTGTCTCTGAATGGAATATGACACCATCTATGTGAACTCTTAACAAAAATATAAAAAAAATAAGAAAAAACTGTTCATGCCTCTAATTATAAGAACTAATAGAGAATGGTGAGGGGAGACAAAGACAGAGTCAGAGATGAAGAAAGAAAGAGAAAGAAACCCTATAGATTAAGAAACAAGGTATTTATCTACCAATTGTACTGTGAACACTTTCTTTTGGATTCTGATTGAAGTTTAAAAAATTGAAAAGAAAATCATATGTATCAGATCAGAGTCATTAACTATCCACTAAAATTCATGCTCCTCCTTCCACATCTAAGAATCATTACTAAGAAGTAGCTGTCTGGCCAATGACTAGATTTTCCCCATTCTTTTGCATCTGGAGGTAACCATGAAATTAGTTCTTACCAATGGAATATGAGTGGAAGTGATACACAGACTTTTAAGAAGTAAGTATACTTTCTCTATTCTAACTACTCTTCTGAAAAGTTACGTGCAAAGAATATTAAGAATCCAGGGAACAGTGGAACTACCACACGGAAGAAACTGGGTCCCTGAATCACTATCAGGCCCACTGACCAGGAACATCTGCTTTGAACTCTTAGAAGGACAATATATCAATTTCTATTGTGTAATGCCATTGAAATTTAGAAGCTGTAATTGCTACGGAAGTTAGCATTCCCTTACTGGTACAGAAATTGGTACAGAAGTGAAATGCTTCCTATCATTACATAGTTGTACAGTTCTATCATTCTTTTAATCTAAAAAGCCATGAATTGCAAGATGCACCATCATTTTGTGTACCACTAATTTTCTTAATACTACCAATTAAACTATAACATACCACAGATTTGCAATTTGCATCCTCATCTTAGATGTAAAAAGAGAAGACGTGGATTATAAAATCAAGCAAACATGGTATGTAGCTCCAACCTAATGGACAGATAACAACAGGCAGTGAGAAACTAGGCTTCTTGGGCTTAAAAGTTGGAAACCAAAGGGATGCAGAGCAAAATATCTGATAGAAATCATCCCCTTCAAAACTAGGAAGCCAACCACGTGTCAACAAGCCTGATACTCCCAGAAAAGTGATTGGAAAAGGTTGAAGGTCAGTGTCTGTAGTGTTTTAGTTGCTGTTTTTGCGGAGCTATGACTGAAGAAGAAAGGGAAAAAGAAATAAGCAGAGCCAGAAGGAAGAGAATTGGCTGGACACAGTGACTCACGCCTATAATCCCAGCCCTTTGGGAAGCTGATGTGGGAGGATCGCTTGAGGCCAGGAGTTTGAGACCAGCCTGGGCAACAAATTGAGACCCTGTGCAAGAAAGAAAAGATATAAAAGAAAGAGAGAGAAAAGAAGGAAGGAAAGAGAGAAAGAGAGAAAGAAAGAAGGAAGGAAGGAAGGAAAAAAGGGAAAGGAAGGAGAGAGAGAGAAAGGAAGGAGGGAGGAGAATGAAGGGAGCCAAGAAATTTGGGTCACACAGTTGATGGCTTCTGTACTGCAAATAAAAAGTGACAAGACTGGAAAAAAGAAAAAAAAAAACTTGCTCAACATAGACTCATAAAGAATTCTCAGTTAAACAAAAGGACTTAGCCTTGCCGGAAATATTACATGGAGGTGTGCCCTTCCCGGGCCAGACTATCATTTCAAACGAAATTAAGACAGAGTCCACTAATTTGAGAGGGAATGAAGGATGAAAATAGAAACTCTCTGGGTGTAATTAATGATATAGGGAACTAATTAGAGCATCAGAAGCTGGATACATTTTTTAGAGAATTATATTTCCAAATACACTATGAATTGCCTTAAAAATGGTTACATCAGTAAAACAAACAGCAGGTTATAAAAAGGGTTATTTATATAACCCTTTTTATTTTAATAAAATAAAAGGGTTATTTGTATAACCCTTTTTATATTAAAAAGAAACCCTTTTTATAACCTGCTGTTTGTTTTACTGATGTAACCATTTTTATGGAGACCAGCAGGTCTCCATACCTACAGAGCAGAAAATGAGGCTGCAGCAGTGAAAACTGTAGAGATTTCCACCCATATCAATATAGCCAAGGATGAAAATTAACACGGGTATTTTATTAAAAGTCATAAAGCTAATCATGGGAAGAATTTTTAAAAATACAGAACTCATATTGGAAGGCAAAGTGGGTGGCATAGATGTTTCTTTTACAGGGAGTTGCTGGAGTCTATCGAAAGTTGGTAAAACAAAAAATCGATTTGTAAGCATATAATTTATAAGCAACTGAGAAAGAAATGTATATTTATGGAGTAATGCCTCAGGAGAACTAAAACTGTGAGACTGAGCATGAAGGGGAAAGTAGTAGAGAAGGGCATTTAATTTTTGTTTTATTTCTTTCTCTTCTACTTCAAATAAAACTGATCAGTTATGTCCCAGCATACCATGGGATAACATGCAGCAATTACTAAATGAGACTGAGAGGTACCAATTAATCATGAAGTGAGAAAAGCACACCAGTGGGACAGCCAAAATATCTTTTAAAGTGTATAGATCCAGAGATGGACAGATGATGGATGGATGGATGGATGGATGGACGGATGGATGCACGGATGGATGATGGATGGATGGATGGATGGATGGACGGACGGATGCACGGATGGATGATGGATGGATGGATGGACGGACGGACAGATGGATGCACGGATGGATGATTGATGGATGGATGGATGGACGGACGGACGGATGCACGGATGGATGACGGATGGATGGATGGATGGATGGATGGATGGATGGATGGAGAGAGAGAGAGAGAGGAACTGTAGACAGAAACTTGTTTCTTTCTTTGTAGAATATCAGGAAGGATTCACACTAAACTACCCCCAATATCTCTGGGATAGAAGGGGAAGAGCCTTGGAAGCAGAACCCAACCTCAATTATTTGGTACCCTCAACTCTCAGCACCTGAGTTCCACTAAACTTCAAACAGCAAATCTTAGGTTCATTGAATGGTATGTTACTGCTTTCAGAATACTGGAAATCACGAAGGTCTGTATCTCGTTGACGTTTTCGTTTGGACCTCTTATTTTGTCTTTAAAGGACTTGCTTTTGACTCTAGATCTGGCCGCTTTTTTAGCGGTCCTTAGGAGATTTCATAATCTTTAAAACCCCATCACAGACGATGTCAGCTTCTTAGATTACAGAAAACCTTGAGGAGGTTATTACACATTTATCAATGTAACTTTGTAAACAAAAGAGACTGGGAAAGAGAAGGAAGTACTTTTCCAGGGAAATAATAAAACCTGATTTCCGCTATTAAGAACTTAAATCCAAGACGGAAAAAAAGGAAGCGGCTTGCTGCGGTCTGTGTCCAGGTTGGATTGGCTGTGCCCAGATCCGAGGACCCTCACTTTCTCGTCAGTACGTATCCCCTCAGGAAGTAACACGATAAAGAGGAGGAGATGCCGGGCGCGGGGGCTCACGCCTGTCTTCCCAGCACTTTGGAAGGCCGAGGCGGGCCGATCACCTGAGGTCAGGAGTTCGAGACCAGCCTACCCAACATGGTGAAACCCCGTCTCTAATAAAAATACAAAAATTATCCGGGCGTGGTGGCCCCCTCGGGTGAGAGGACCCCTGAAATGCCTGAGCACTGTCCTGTCCCTCTTCCTCGCTCTCCCCAAGCCGGACCTCCGCCTGCACGAGCCCCGTGGGCGCCCCACCTCCCCGCGCGCGCGAAGCCCTCGGGCCCCCTCCCCGCCCGGCCCATCTGGATGCGGAAGGAAACCCAGAACCCCCGCGGGACGGCTCCGCTCCAGGCTCCCGGGAGACACCCCGCGTCACCCGCAGTTCTCACCCGACCGTGGACTCGCGGTGTCCCAGGAGCGTGAGCGCCGCGCGTCGGGCGGGAAGAGGCGGAGCAGCGCCTGGCTGAGGGGGCGCGCGGCCTGGGGGTTACTGAGGCTCTGAGCCACCGAAGCGGCGCCGGAGTTTATATGCAGACCAGCGCGCGCGCTCGTAGCTAGGGCGTGAGTTTCGCTTTCGTTTCTCCACCGTGAGGCGTTTTCGGTTTCCATATCCCCTGTGTTCTGGAGGCAGGTTCTAGGCCTCGGGTAGGCAGGGGCCCCCGTGCGTCGATTTACTCTGAGGATCTCAGGGAGATCAGAGCAGAGGCGGCGCTGCGCCATCTGGAACAGGCCTGTAAACGTAAAGGAAGGAAAGCAGAGAGATCTGGACTCCACACGAGGAATCGAAGGGGCTGAGGTTAAACGCAGCACGCTGAGCGCTCTGAAAGCCTGGGGTGAGGTGTGCAGGGTTTCCTTTTTGGCAAGGTACTGGGCGTGCAAAAATGGAGTAAAAGAGGATACGGGCTTTGAGTTTCGGTCCTAAGACGTTCATGTTACGAAAAACGTCCAGTAGTATAACTGTCCAGTGTGAACATTTGAAAGCCCAATCATACAAAGAATTTAAATGGAGAAGAAGAATGCTCTGTAGTTTTGTCATCAAGCTCATTCATATTTGGAATTCGAGTGTCAACCCCAGCCGATCGTGGCCTTTAGTGCTCTAGACACTTAATTCCATGACGTTATGCATGTGCAGAATATATTGAGATTCAAGGGTTTTGAAGACTTGATCCTACAGCCTTGCTGTTAGGTGTGAACTCGGGTGGCTGCGACAGTAGACCTTGGTCCTTTCTGTGGGGCACTGATTGCACTCCAGCCCTTCTGCCCTGGGAGCGGTCTGCCCTTTCACCAACGTCTTCACCCCTGAAAGATTCAGCGGGCTCTTGACTCACATTGCAGAATGCCACCCTCTTTCACTCATAACTTGTGCTTATGTTCTAATGGCTTTTTTTTGACAGTTTTTGAGACAAAATTAAGTCAAGCTAATGTAATATGTAGTTGTCCCTAGGTATCCATGGGGAACTAGTTCCAGGATCCTCATGGATACTAGAATCCACAGAAACTTGCATCCCTTATGAAATGGCATATTTGCATATAACTTTTAAATCATCTCTAGATTACTTATAATACCTAACACAATGTAAATGGTATGTAAACAGTTGTTATACTGTATTGTTTAGAGAATAACAAGAAAAAAATGTCCGTGTTTAATACAGATGATTTTTTCTGAATATTTTTGATCCATAGTTAGTTGAATCCATGGATGTAGAAACCTTAGATACAGAGTGCTAACTGTATGTTATTTCATATATTTATAGTTTTATAAATTTTAAATATACTGCTCATTTTCTTATTGAATTGCAAGGCCTCATCTTGCCAAGGTTTCTTTTCATTTTTTCACTTGCCATTTCTTCTTTTTAAATGAGGATTTTGTTATAGTTTTACAGTCAGGGGCTTTTAGAGGTCATCAGATTTCTCACACTGTGCCTGTATATTTTCTTTGTTTGCCTTTATGGGTAGAAAACTCCTTCACCACCATGGAGCAAAAAAAAAGTTTGCATGTATTTTATTATGGCTATTTTTGGTTTTGTTTTTTACATTTAGCACCTGAATTTATGTTGGTGTATGGTTAGAAGTTTAATGGCCTGTGTTTAACAAATGCCTCAGAGTCAATTCTTCAGACAGATGGCAGGTAAGCCCTAGCACTCCCATCTGAGGTGACCTTGATGGGGACAGGGACTAGAGCAGGCCAGGGAGCAGGGTATGCCCTGCAGCTGATCTCTCGGGTTTTGGAGACTTGATCCTACAGCCTTGCTTTTAGGTGTGAACTCGGGTTGCTGGGACAGTAGACCTTGGTCCTTTTTGTGGGGCACTGATTGCATTCCAGCCCTTCTGCCCTGGGAGCAGTCTGCCCTATCACCAACGTCCTCACCCCTGCATGATTCAACGGGCTCTTGACTCACATTGCAGAACGCAGCCTCTCTTTACTCATAACTTCTGCCCAGGCTCACTCCCTTGATCTGAATTAATCTACTCCCATAAAGCTACTTCGTTTTTCTTCAGAAGAATCACCGAGGTCCTCATCCTTCCCACCGTGGCTTTCTACTTGATCAGTGTCCTCCTGCCAAGTTTCTGACCCACTGTCATCCCCAGCCACACTCTCTAGCTGCATACCACTTAGGTTTCTCAGAAAAGCTCAAAGGACGTGGCTTCTCCCTTTTTGCTACTGACCTGCATTTCTTTGCTTATTACTCACTGTCCACCCCCATGGTGGTTGCCTGACTGAAAATCTCCCCACTTCCCCCAGTCACCTTTTCATGCCAGGAACAAGCACCAGAGAGTAACAGCTGCCCATCCAGCCCAGTTAGAAGCTCCCAATTCCTCAGGGTGGCCTGAGGCAGAAGAGTGTCCCTAAGGTCATCTCAGCTCCTGGATCCCAACTCCAATTCTCTTTCCTTCACTTCTTACTCATCTGCTACGCTTGTTTATTGGGCACCACTAAGCAAAGTTAATGATTATTCCTGTCTTTCACTAGGAGGGGAGAAGCTCTCTCCCCATCTTCACCTATTTTTCACCTATTTCTGTGATGCTTTCTGGGACCATGGGCCTCACACTGATAGCACTTCCCCAGGCTGGGGTGGCCCAGACAGTCAAAGAATAGGATCAGCTGCTTCTCAACTCAGCTGACACTTGGTAGCTTTGTGACCTTGGATAAGACATCTTCTCTTAGGAGGTCAGACAAGGTCAACTCTTCCAGCTATGACATTGTGTGAGGCAATGAAGAGGGGAAAGTCCATGAATGGGAAGGTGGACCTTCATTGTACCTGTTTTGCGGGTTCAGGAGAGGTCCTCTCACAACTCACTGAGGGTAAGGAAGTTTGGTGAACACTTCTATGGAAACTCCTGGCTCTGGGCTGCTCACGTCACTGATGATTGAGTAGGCACTTTATAAGGTACACTTCTGTCAAAGTAATTCAAAGTCCTGCTCATCATTCAGACTGGCCTTGTCAGGAATCAGGTGCACTTGGATAACCTAGCCTTAATTCCACTCAATTTCCTTTTATCACTTAGAAAAACATGATTACAATCGTTCCTCAGTATCCAAGGGGGATTGGTTTCAGGAACCCCTGCAGACACCAAAATCTATAGATGCTCAAGTTACTTACAAAAAATGGTGTAATGTTTCATATAATCTATGTGTAACTTCCCATATACTTTAAATCATCTCTAGATTCCTTACAGTACCTACAATGTAAATGCTTTATAAATAGGTGTTATACTGTATTGTTTTTATTTGTATTATGTTTCATTGTATGATGCCATTGTAAAAATATTTTTGATCCACCGTTGGTTGAATCACCAAATGTGAAGTCCATGGATATGGAGGCCTGACTGCATTTTTAGGCTTATAATGCCAACATTTATTTGAAAAGTTTATTCTGTGTTATATTAATTTAGGTTTCAGTTGTATAATCATTAGTACAGTATTCAGTTTATAACTCATAAAAATGAAGCATATTAACAAATGCAGATGCTGTCTCTATGGAAAAATAGTTACCTAAAAATGTCATAAATAATCTGTTTTGATTTTTCCCTGCAGAAAGCCTTCCTAATTAAGAAACAATATATTCAGATGAAACTACAGTCACAGTTACAGAAGTCAAATGAGCACACTGGGTCTGTGATATTTCTGCAACAGGCTTTTTCAACACCTGCTGATCAGTCCATCAGAGGAAACCTCAGGGGCTGAAGATATGCCAGCTTGGTGGAAATTCCTTCCCAAAATAGCAATAGCTGAGCAAATTGTTAGGCTGACAGAAGTAGAGTATAGACAGTGCTTGGGATTTTGTGTGACAGAGCAACTGTCTTCAATGGTTGGCATTTTTCAATGTTTAAATTCTTTGGTTCAACAGCTGATTTCCTCCTTTGTCATATTCTTTCCTGTTTGCTTCACAGGCAGTGACAGCCATGACCTTCCCCATTAGACTTCTTGGGTAAGCAGCTTCTGAAATTGTTCTACAGCTGTTCGTAGCTGTCTGGCAGAATCCACTCCATTTGCAAGGTTGTTGAATATCACTAAGTATCTCCATGAGGCATATAAAATGCAAACTTTAAGAGAAACCAAATATTGTTCATTTTTATTTAGATCACATAAATGTCAAAGCCTTTCTACATATCCAATTATCTTGGTAGATTTGCCTTTTCTTTCTAGTGGAGGGAAAAAAAAATCGCCCTATACAGTTTAGTGTTGTCTTCATGGGTTGTAAAATGTCAAAGCAACTCAATTTAAAGCATTAAAACTTTCAGCTATGCAGAGTCGTAAGTTTTTTTAAGTTATATTCAGACTTCAAAGACTATTGATTTTCTTCCAGTTTCCCTTAGCATAATATAATCAGTGTTGTTCCTTTGTTAATATAAACACATCAGAAAAAATCCTATTTTATGGCTATTTTAAAATTCCATGAGTTTATTAAGCCATTCCATAAGTTGCACATTTCGGTGGCTTCCATTTTTTTGCTTCTAGAAATAATATGGAATTAAACGTGTTTTTACATGAAGTATTTACTGTAGCTAGGATTGTGTCCTTGAAGCAGATCAGAGATAGAGTGGATCAAAGGTTATGACATTTTAAAGGGAGCCAGATGAAGATGAATGTTCATATAGTATGTGCAGAATATGGTTCACTTGCACATGGGTCTGATTTGCAAATCAGCACACAAGAGCTGATCCACAGTACAGGAAATCTGGTTTAAGATATTTAAAATCAGTAGTGTTTTTATTCTCCAAATAGAAACATGCTGAATTCAAAATTTCTTTAATTGATTATTTTCTATTTTATACCCAAAGACTTCAAAACATTTTACTCCCTAGTGGATTAAACAATTAAGAAAGGTTTTTTAAGATTAAATGGACTTTAGGCTCATGACTGAATTTATGGGGTCTTACTGTGTTACCCAGGCTGGCCTCAAAGTCCTGGGCTCAAGGGTTCCTCCTACCTCATTCTCCCAAGCAGCTGGGACTACTGACATGTACCACTGAGCCCAGCAGTTTTTTTGATGATTAAATATAATGCAAACACATGCAAATTTCACATCCAAAAAAATGAAAGTTTCCTTTAATCTTACCTTCTAGATATAATAACTAGTATACAATGTGTTTGTTTCACTTAATGCTGTACTTGGGATATCTTATTTCTACATCACTTCTTGTTTTAGTACCTTAGAAAGCACATTTTAAAAATTATAATTATTGATAGGGAAAAGAATAAAGAGTAAGAAACAGTAATAGTCAACACAATCTCTGATACCATTTTTTCCCTCTGATGCCATTTTTAAAATAACAATACAGGATGCACGTTGTAGTCAAGTCTCCCATACAATGCTATTCGCATCCCAGTCAGAATGCATTTTCTCTCCAAAATTAACTTGTCATCTTCCAGGAAAGCTTTAAAATATTTTCATACGTCAGGAAAGAGAGAGAAATTATAAAAATAGATATAATTATACATACAAAAATGATGATGCTGTAACACACTCCTGTGTATACTCTTTTTATCCTAAATCTATCTTGAATATATTTCTATGACTACATACATATTTATCCATTCCACTGTGATTTTTTTTTTCCAATTCATGTGAGCCAAAAGAACTTCAGTTTGCTGAATGAAGTGAAACAGGAATCCAGTTTTTTAATAATGAGGGGTAAGTCAGTGGAATTGAACAGGACCAAGAAATAAATCAAAATGTGTGTAGTTATTTAATAAATGCTGCCAATTCAAAATAATGTTCTTTCCATACGAGAATAAAATATGTCATTTTATTTCATCCATTCCTCCATTCCTTGTTTTGCCATAAGAAGCTTGTTAGTATCCAATAGCCTTGAAGGGCTTCTCCTCAGCCCTTAGTATTCCTTTTCACACAATCTTCCTGGATAATTTGCCATGCTGATCTGTCTAGGCAAACCTTTGTATCAGTTTTTCTAGGTCCAGCAAACAATACTGTTTATTTATTTTTTATTTTTGTTTTATTTTTTAGAAACGAGGCTTTGCTCTGTCACCCAGAATGGGGTGTACAGTGGGACAATCATGGCTCACTGCAGCCTTGAACTCCTGGCCTCAAGTGATCCTCCCACCTCAGCCTCCCAAGTGGCTGAGACTACAGGAACACAGCACCACGCCTAGCTAATTTTTTAATTTTTCTAGAGACAGGGCCTCACTATATTGCCCAGGCTGGTCTTGAACTCCTGTCCTCAAGCAATTGCTGGTCTTGAACTCCTGGCCTCAAGCAATTCTCCTTTGTCAGCATCCCAAAGTTACAAGTGTGAAGCACTGTACCTGGCAAAAATGTTATTTTAACTGACATTTGTAGATTTATATATATTTATATGACATTTGTAGATTATTTTGATGAAATACAAAATCAATTCTTCCTATATAAGAACAGGATACAGCATTCCATTTATTTCATTATTTCATTCCCTTCTCTTCTATAGTATACATTAAAACCTGCACATTAGTTGTTAGTATTCCTTGGTGTTTTATCTCATTTCTATATATTATATCATATGTGTGTATGGATAAATCTATGTATGTATACAGAGGCACACATGCACCCATACCTTAATATATAATACTAAAGTAGAACCATTCTCTTCACTTCTCACAGAGGTCTTTTTGCATTGGGACTAGACATTGAATTTTGTCTGAAGACTCATCACAATCTATGGAGCTGATCTTATGGCTTTTTTCTTTTGAGTTATATGAGGAATTAAATACTAGATATTTGGATGTTAAGCCAACTTTTAAGATTGGGCTAAATAAAACCCAATTGTCCAAAGTGTATTATTCCTTTAATATACTGTTGGCTTTTATTTATTAGTATCTTTTCAGATTTTATTTTACTATTCAAAACACCAGTGTACACTCATCTCTCTTTATTCAATTTTATATTACTGAATAATGACATAATGGTGATAAAGGATAATATAATGATACAATGATGTTATTCTTTGTAAATTACAAGACTTTATTTGCTTAAATTCAACATTTGCTTTTGAAATTAATGTCACTAAATAATACTTTTCTCTACGTTTGGACCCCCTTATAAGGCAGATAGAAGATGAGATTATTTCTAAAGATCATAATATCTAACTGTACCCCAATACTCATATATAAACATATTTTATGTTCAGATTATTTCAATTCTACTTCTATTACCTATCAGAGTAAGATTATGATTCTCTCTTCATTTTTGTGCACATGCACTAGTTAGCAAACATCCCAAGTAGCAGAAACATGGGACGAAAAGACCACCCAGAGGCTCAGGCTACATTTATGCAGCAGATTTAACCACAGTTCATAAAATCGAGCTCATGAGGAACAGATCTGGAATTCACTGCTATGTACAGTTGGGCACACCAGTTTAACCAGACAAGTCTTTAAGGCCATACCTGAGTCTGTGACATGTACGCAAGCCAGATACAAAATATGAGGAAGAAGTAGAAAGACTGGTCATGGCTTGAAAGACACTTGTTCCCAGGATCACCAGATGGACCGTGAGGACAATTCTGCAAGTGTTTCATGCCTCCATTTTTAATGTGTTCCTTGATTAGGCTTCTCAGTTACCAATTTCTCACATGCTCTGTGATTTTTGTTTGCTGATGGTTTATACCGTAATAAAGAGAGGAAAAAAAGTGAAAAGGTGGTAAGTAGACCTGTTCCTTGAAACTCTGGATTTTCAAACTTCCTGGATGCTAAGAGAAAGAAAACATCAAAGGGGGACGAATGAGCAAGTCAGCAGTATTCCTCTGCACACCCCTTTCCTCAAGGAAGCTTTGAATATCTTTACCTTCTCTATTGGTTGCCTGAGAGTTTCTATCTCCTAAAACAAAGTTTGTAAACCAGTATCCTTGATTGACCTGAAACTGGGAGGCATACTGATAGATAATCTCAAAACAGAGTGATCTACAGCCTACACAGTCTGGTGAAGAAGAAAAATCAATGCATGAGAGAGCTAGGGGAAGAAAGTTTACAGTGAAATAACGAGATGTTTGAATATGCAGTTTTGAAAACAGAGCATGCCCCAGTGTGGCTATGGGACTGATGGGTTAAATGGAATAGAGGTGTCATAGACAACGCCAAGATGACCACCAATGCCTTTTCTTGCCAACTGGGTCGCACACCTCTGTGCAGTCTCCTCCCACAGTGGGTACTGCCCATTTGTATAAAATCAAAGGATACTGCAGAAAAGATGAAATATGACCTCCAAGGCTAGATCATAAAAGACATATGGGGCCGGGCATGGTCACTCACGCCTGTAATCCAGCACTTTGGGAGGCCAAGGCAGGTGGATCACCTGAGGTCAGGAGTTTAAGATCAGCCTGGTCAACGTGGTGAAACCCCTTCTCTACTAAAAATACAAAAAATTAGCTGGGCATGGTAGCAGGCACTTGTAATCCTGCTACTTGGGAGGCTGAGGCAGGAGAATCACTTGAACCCAAGAGGTGGAGGTTGCAGTGAGCTGATATCACACCACTGCACTCCAGCCTGAGCAACAAGAACCAAACTCTGTCTCAAAAAATAAAAAGGCATCATGGCAGAATCCAGCTGCCATGAAATGAGGAAACTCAGGCAGTGATACAGAGAAGTCAACAGGGCTCCAGCCAATAACAGGACTAACTTTCCAGGCACGTCAGTGAGCTGCCTTGGAAGCAGACCTTCCAGCCCCAGCCATGCTTCCACCTGAAAGAAGCTGGGACAACATCTTCAGTACAGTCTCATGATACCCCACTCGGGAATTACCCAGCTAAGACTGTCACGGATTCTCGACACATAGAAACTGTGTGAAATAACAAATATGTAGTTTTAAGACATTGATTTTTGCAGTAATTTGTTATGAAGCAATAGATAAGTTATACCTCATTTTGGAGGTAGAGGAAGTCTGTTTGTGTGATGTGTAAGAAGAGCAACGGAGACGAAGATTCATAGAGAAAAGCAGGTCCAAAACCAATATGCCAAGGTATAGAATAGACAAATGGGTGCTGAGTCACCTAGATTAACGGCAGGGTGTGGAGTGAAGAAGAGAACCAAGAGCCCAACTAGATCCAAAGTCTTAATTTTAAAAACTGGGATGAAGGATGGTTGATGCAAATTTAAGTACTTCAAAAGAGCAGGAATTTCTATAAAAAGTAACCATTTGAAAGCTGAACTGGAGCCCCATGAAGAAGCCACAGACCCCCTTTCCCAACCTTGGTCTACACAGAGATGGGCTCTGGTGGGAAATAAGAAAGTGCATGAGAAACAATATTACTGTCCACACACTAATCTCACCCTTAATATCAATTGGACCTTGCTATACTAAATTATGAGTATTGGTCCAACTTTCTAAATTTTTTTCTGATGTAAATTTTCTAAGGAAAAGAATTTTTGTTCCTCAAATTCTTATAAAATTTTTAAAACAAGCTGCATTTACTGCACTGTTTAAAATACATGCACACACGAAAGTCACATTTCTCTGTCTTTTTGAGTAAAATCATATCCGGCTTTGAAGCCTCTTTCAGGACCACAACCTGTATTTTTCCTTTTTCTTCTTAGGGCTTCATCACTTTGCTGGTGTTATACCAGGATTTAGGAATCAAGCAATCCAAAGAAATGTGGAAGAGGCCTCATCTGGTCAGTAGTACAACATGATTGCCTCTGGAATTCACCTTGAGACTCACAGTTCACTAGAAGGTAGAGGCAAAAATCAGAGTTGCCAGTTAAAATTCTCTCTAAAGATGGGTTCAGTGCTTCCAATTCTCAAGCCTTTCTGAAACTCCATGGAGTGAATCACTTGCTTCTTTTCTGCATTTCCTCCTGCAGGCAGTTTTCTAATTTAGTTAGATGCATACTTATATTTATCTCTTTCCGATAATTTTGTTAATTTCTGATATCTTCTATTTTCTTCCCTCCTAATTTCTGTCCTTTTCAGTTTTTACTATTATCTTGTGGTTTTAGGAAAAAGCAGATATAAATATGTGTTTAATCAATGCTATGGTTTTTGTCCCCTTCAAAATTGATTCCTAATCCCCTATGCAACAGTGTCGGGAGGTGTAACCTTTAGAAGGTGATTCAGGAGAACTCCTCATGAATGAGATTCGATGCCCTCAGGGCTTGATGGAGGAAGTTTGACCCCTCTTGCCCTTCTACCTTCTGCCATGTGAAAACACAGTGCTCAAGGTACCACTGTGGAAACAGAGATGGGAACTTCATCAGACAACAAACCTCCTGGCACCTTGACCTTAGATTTCCCAGCCTCCAAAATGATGAGAAATCAATTTCTCTTCTTTGTAAATTATCCAGTTTGTGGCATTTTGTTATAAGGCACAAACTAAGACAATCAATCAGAGTTGTTTTACCATCATAAGTATAAATTTTATAATCACTTCTTCACTAATATAATAGATGAAATGACCTACAGAAGTATCCAGTTCCAGAAAGGACCATTTATAAAGGACCAGTTTTGCCTATAAAGAAAAGTACAATAACAGATCTTCACAAATTTTCTACCATCTGAAAAAAGACATCTTTAGATATTAAACTGAATTAAATGTGATGGTCTTATCCAGACAAAGGAAGACAGAGCACTCCATTTCCAAGTTAACTGGGAGCTTTTGTGTTGCTCTTTTTGCCCCCTTTTATTTGACTTTGTTACCTGACCTTTGAACAGAAAAGCTTTCTCTTCTTGCTGTCTCTGTTTATTTGAAATATCGAAATAGTAGAGTCTTTCTATCTCTATTTGTCATTTGAAAGATCAATATATTAAATGATTGTAAAACACTTTTTGCAACTGTAAAAGGGTCGATACTTTTCCTGCAGATATTCATTAAACATTTATTTATTTCTTCAACAAATATTTACTGGAGGCTCATGATATCCTAGGCATTGAGCTAAGAACTCAGTGTTGCAATGTGTATAAGATCCAGTCCCTGTGTGTTTATGCTTATTTAGTACTATTATAGACAAAGTCTTCAATACATATCATAGTCAGATACCAATTCTTCATTAGCAATACTAAATGAGAACAATGGGACTTTCCACTCAGTTTGACAGGTGGCTAAATGTTTAGTTACTGAATTTCCTGTTTTAGGATCATCTAGCAGATGACCAAAATTTAAATGCACAGAGGAGAAGATCGTAGTAAGAAGAGCTTCCATTTGGAGTGTCACTTTTTCTACTTGGAGTCACATACTGTACTTTAAATTGATTCAGAACATGTTAACAGGGCAGGTGGTGATTCCAGCTACAAGTCTAAAATATAGAAGAACGTGATTAAATCCTATGTTTATCAGATCCATAAATATAGTTCCTTCTATGTTAAGTGGCTTTATTTCTAAGAACCCAGCCTCAGCCCTGGGGGTGCTTCCCAGCCCGCTGCTGGAATTCCTGATCATGGCAGTCTGCTGAAACATGAGCTCAGTTACCAAATATAGCTTAGTGGAGGAAGAGGACAGATGAGAGTCTGAGGCCACAGTTGCCTCAAAGTAGCCACGGACCAGGCAGTTTTTAATGAATAGGCAAGACCAACCTCCATTCTCCCAGAAAAGAAGAAATACTCATCTGAAATTCATCACCTCTCTGGAGTCTTCAAACTGACCAAGCATTGAAAAGGTCTGTGAGGTGTGTTTTAATATACTAACTAGTAGGGCAACATAAAATTTAAGGACTTAAAAAAAACTAAAAATATAACACTAGTTTTTTCTGATGATATGATACGATTTGGAAGATATCTTAATTATTCTTTTGCTTGGAGAAGAAAAGTAATAAGAATTTTATGGTCTTTCCAAAAACAAATAATATGTACAATTTGCCTGTCCGCTTTATCTCTGCCTTTACTGTCAGAGAATTACACTTTGTTATAAGCTTAAGCATGCTAAATTGGCACTATTGATTACAAAAGGATTAAATGTATTTATGGAGCCAGCTTTTGTCAAGACTGTGTATGTGTTATGTTTCACAGAAAATAAAAATGAAGTTTTCTAGACCCTCACCCATATTTAAGCTAAATAAATAATGATGGCTTCAAGTGATAGACTTTAGATTTCAGTAACATTATAAGTGGTTAATTACACTTTCAAAATATTCCAAAAGTAATTCACTGGACATAATTAAATGAGTTGGGATAGTAACAGCAGATATTTTAAATTATATTCATGCATACAATTTACATACTTATTTTTAATAAGATAAAGCTTACTAAGGGAAACTACAGTGCGGTCTCTGGAGTCCAGTCAAATTTAAACATCCCAGTATAATTTTTATCATTTTGTTTTAAGTTGCACATGAAATTGTCTTGAATCCAATATAGAAGGTTGATATAAAATGATTTCAGGCTCACATTACTTGCTAACATTTGCTAAAAATACTAATTGCCTTTTAGTATGAATAATGTGACGACATGTAAAGCCCATTTCTTGGCAATATAAAACTATTCAAAATCTATTCAATCACATACATGCAGAAATTAAATCCTCATTGCATGATAAACATGCCTTTCAATCTTTTCTCTCACAGAAAGAACTTAAATACTCACCTTAATTATTCAGATTTTAAAAACCAAAGTCTTTTTGACAAATTATTGCTAGCAGTAGAAAAGGCCGATGAGGTTTACCTGGCCACTAACTGCCCTGTAAATGCATGATTACACATTCCTAGAAAACAAATGAGGCCTCTGGCATCCTAGGGCCTGGTATGGATGAGGGTCTGTATGGCAGGACCTCTGTGTCAGTTCTTCCTCTGGGCTTCTCTGTGTTGTTGTTAGAGCTGAATATGAAAACTGGCTTTATAGCATATTTTACAACAGAATGAGGATCTGGATTGCATGGGACAAGTACAATCACTTTGACTTCCTTATCTCATTTAAAAAAAATGTAGAGTGCAATCATTATTCAGGTTTAAAAATAAATCTGCCAAGTTCTTTAAGAGATACCAACTGAAATCTGCAAGGCCAAGACAAGAGCGCCTTCACTTCTTAAACAATTTGTGTGAGGCTATATTGCAATTATTGAGCTCCAGTTCCAAATTCAGGCCATCTAGACTGTGTCCTGGTGAAATTCCAGCAAAGAAAATAAAGACTAAACAAAGCATCTTCAACTAAAATTTCTAACTGTTAAATCATCATATTAGAAAATATAGAAGCAAATTTGATAAAAATAGGTTTTGAATTTAAGTAAGAAGAATAAAGCCCTGAATTAGATAATGGTAGCAGAAGTGGATAATTCAGAAGCAAAATCTAAATATCTGCAATGGACTCAGTATGGTGAATAAAGTTGATAAGATGGAAAGGACATGGGATAACTTCAAAAACTCTGTAAAGTATCTTATTTGGATTTTACAGCATTAAATGAACTACTAGATTATGTCTTTGAAATTGAGATTAAATATGCTGTTTAAAGAGATACTTAAAACTGCAAGATAAATATATCTTCTTGTAATGACAATTTAATAATCAGAAAGGAAAAGAATCCATCTGTATTTATTAAGAAATAAAGTATAAAATTATAGTGCATTTTCTGCATCAAGCATAAAATTTTGTAAAATTTTCATGGTTGACTTTTGCCCTAAAGGACGCTTTGTGGCAAAAAAAAAAAAAAGAAGGAGAAGAAGAAAGAAAGGGAGAGAGGGAAGAAGGAAAGGAGAAGGGAGGGAAGGAGGGAGGGAAGAAGGAAGAAAGGAAAGAAGGAAGGAAGGGAGGAAGGGAGAGAGGGCGGGAGGAAAAGAAGGAGGGAAGGAGGGAGGGAAGAAGGGAGGAAGGGAGGGAGGGACGGAAGGAGGGAACAGATTTAGTCTAGGGGTTATCAGTGATTCTGAAGCACAAAAATTAAGTGTTAAAGCTTTTCTAACTTTGGTTTTCATAGTTTGGGTTTTATTAAAAGATATTTTAATATCAAATCTTCACATCCATAGTTTGTATTACTTTTTTAGTAATTGTTTAAGTATGAAAACAAAACTGCTAAATCTAAAATTAAAAATCACTTATAATTTTACCTTTTTTTCAAAAATTACAACATAAGCAACAAAGGATCCCCCTGAATGTCCCACCCTCCAACTCTTACCCCTGCCTAAATCCCACCACAGAGGTAGTCAGTGTTCATTGTTTGGTATATGTTTTTCCAACTATTTTCATATATTTATTCCTATCTATATATACATGTTTAAATGACTGTGGGAATTTTGCTATTTCATCTGGACTCTCTAAAGAACCTGCTGAATGTGGTACGTGGTATTAAGTGACCCTTACTGCCTATCAGCCTTTTTCTAGCATCAAACTTTTTCTTTCAAAATTGTAGCAGTTCTTCGACTCTAAAAGTATTTCATGAACAGACTTCAAGAGTGTTGCCCTTATCTATATGCTTAAAGTAATCTCCTATAACAGCCCCAATGAGAAAAGAAAACTCTGCAGTTAAATGCAGGCTTCCACCTTGAGTCTACCACTTTCAGGTGGCTCAGGTTGGGCCAAATAAGTGAACCTTTTACTGCTGCCATTGTGAGTAACACAAACAATAAAACAGAAAAATAACATCTACTCCATGGATTGCTGTGAGGATTAAACTGTTCACTTTTGAAAGCAGGTAACTCCCAAGCTGTTAGGTGGGAACAACTTGTTCTGTTTGTCATTGAATTCTTTCTACTAGACTCTGCTCTTTCCCATGTATATTCCTTGTCTTCCCAAGTTCCTTCAAGTCAAAAATATCTTTTTGCATTTCAACAGTCAATAGCACTTTGATTCATGGGGATCACGCCAGGAGTTGTCCCACAAGTCTTGTTTCTTTGTTTCTTGAGTCAGAGTCTCACTCTGTCGCCCAAGCTCAAATGCTGTGACCCGATCATAGAACTCACAGTCCTCCCACCTCAGCCACTGCAGTAGCTGGGGCTACAGGCACACGCCACAGGGCTCAGCTAAGTTTTTTGTTTGCTTGTTGTTGTTGTTGTTTCTGTATTTTTGTAGAGATGAAAACTCACTACATTGTCCAGGCTGGTAGAGAACTCCTGGGCTCAAGCGATCTTCCTGCCTAAGCCTCCAAAAGTGCTGGGAGTATGGGAATAAGCCACCATGCCCAGCCCCCTACAAATATTTCTTAACTGACAACATGGGGGATTCTCCCAAATATCATAGAGCTGGCTTTCGGGTAATCTATCCCCAAAAGTCAGCAACTTTAAAAGCAAATTGTCATCATAAATTTTAAATTTGTCTGTCTTTTCAATCATTTGTATATTCATGTGTGAATGTGAACCATATACATTTATACCTATAGTACATATTCAGGAACTAAAAAATAAATGTTTTCCCAAATATTAGGATAGTCATGCCAAGATAAGATTCATCAAATTACTTGTCAAATGTGTAATATACATACCAATGAAAACTTATTTATATGTTCTATATTTTATAATATAACATGAGTCTAACAGAATTTAGATGATACTAAGTTAGGGAGAAATTGCAAACCATAAAATTATAATTAGAAACAATGTATAAATTAAGTGGCATAAAAATCCTTAAAAAGGAATGAAATAGCCAGGCCTGGTGGCTTGTGCCTATAATCCCAGCAACTCGGGAGACTGAGGCAGGAGGATTGCTTGAGGCCAGGAGTTCAAGAGCAGCCTGGGCAATGAAGGGAGACCCTGTCTCCACAGAAAATAAAAAAGAATTGCCCAGGCGCGGTGGCTCACGCCTGTAATCCCAGCACTTTGGGAGGTCAAGGTGGGCGGATCACGAGGTCAAGAGATCGAGACCATCCTGGCCAACATGGTGAAACCCCATCTCTACTAAAAATACAAAAAATACCCAGGCATGGTGGCACGTGCCTGTGGTCCCAGCTACTCGGGAGGCTGAGGCAGAAGAATTGCTTGAACCCAGAAGGCGGAGGTTGCAGTGAGCTGAGATTTTGCCACTGCACTCCAGCCTGGCGACAGAGCAAGACTCCGTCCCAAAAAAAAAAAAAAAGAATTAGCAGCACTTGGTGTGATGTTAATTTTTCGCTTTAGCTTCCCAAGTAGCTGTAGTCTCAGCTTCTTGGGAAGCTAAAGCAAAAGGATCCTTTGAACCCACAAGGTCAATGTGGCAGTGAGCTATGATCTCACCATGGCACTACTACAGCCTGGGCAACAGAATGAGATCCTATCACCAAAAAGAAAAAAAAAAAAAAGAGGAAGACTGAGATACATCTGGGGCATTAACAAAATAGGTCACCATGGATGTTTACATTTGAAAACAATATTTGCTTAGAATAAGCCAAGATCTTTATAAGGAAATAAGCGGCCTGTTGACAGTTCAGGGTGGATAGGATTCTGTAATGACTCACAGTATTTGCCAACCCTCCCAAACCTTTGCTTCACCAAATGTTTGCTTAAGATGAAGAGTTTGGCATTATGCATAAATATAAAAATTCGCCTTGGAGAACTTGTCTTCCGAGCGCCATGAGGTAACACAGCAGCTGTCCCCATGGTACAATCTGAAGGAACCGAAATGTCCTCCTCTTGTGACTTTCACCACCCTCCCTGCCAAGGGTGTGCCTCCCAAAACAGTGGTGGTCTGTAGATGTGAACATTAACATGCATGTGTGCATTTTATTTTATCTTACGTTTTTGGCATCCTAACAACTTTCAAAGCTAGTTTGAGGATGTATGCAATAAAAGCATAGTGCAATTGCCCAAAATCAGTTAAGAAAATATAGATCAAACCAAGTAAATTTCAGACTTGAAATGTTTTCTCAATTTACTACCGCTGTCCTTTTTCTTAGTGGAATTTTAACTCCCTATGGCAGAGAATCTATCTTCTTCCCAGCTATGTTCCCGGCCTATAAAAGAAGTACTTACCACATAGTAGGCACTCAATAAATAAATGCTGACTGAATAAAACAATGAGAAAAGTAAGCAAAAAAAATTTTTTTTTAGCTAAAAACATCTGTATTTCTATGACTGAAAATTTAAGCCTGAGCTTGCTACTATCCATGTGAAAGGGAGACTCATCAAAGGCTACAGAATTATTTGTCTAATAAAATTGCCAGAAAATAAAAAAATGTTTTTCCAGTTTCAAAGTTTTTCATGAGAAACTTTGAGGGTAATGAGAAACATTAACACCTGGGTCTTTATAGATACTTTCTTTTTTAACACAATGTCTGACCTGGGGCTGTTTTTGCATTAGTGAAATGAGCAGGTAAAGCATATTTTATATGTACACATGAACAGTTATGTGTTATACGTATACACTAACATTTAGCACTGATTATCAAGTTCTTACCAGAAAACAGAGCCTGGGGCACAAGTAACAGTTGATCAAGCCAATGAAAAACCCGGGTTAAGAGCAGAATAATGTTTGGCTGCATTCAGTGACTCAAATCTGTAATCCCAGAACTTTGGGAGGCCGAGGCAGGAGGATCCCTTGAGCACAAGAGTTTGAGACCAGCCTGGGCAGCAAAGGGAGACCTCATTTCTACAAAAGCATATTTTAAAAATTATCCAGGCCTGATGATGCACACCTGTAGTCCTAGCTGCCCAGGAGGATGAGGCAGGAGGATCCTTTGAGCCCAGGAATTCAAGGCTGCAGTGAGCAATGATCATGATATTGCAGTCCAGCCCGGGCGACAGAATGAGACCCCGACTCAAAAGAGCAGAATAATGCTCTTTTGTATGCTCTATGTATCTGGGTGTTTCTGTATTGGGTGCGTATATATTTAGGATCGTTAGCTCTTCTTGTTGCATTGATCCTTTCACCACCATGTAATGTCTCTCTTTGTTTCTTATGGTCTTTGTTGCTGTAAAGTCTGTTTTATCAGAGATGAAAATTGCAGCTTCTGTTTTTTTTTTTTTTCTCTCCATTTGGTTGTTATGTCTTCCTCCATCTCTCTGTTTTGAGTCCAGCTTAATTTTCAACTGTTCATCAACCCAAATACTTCACTTAAGCCAGACTAGTCTAATCACCATCTATTCAATAGGTCTTGGGATTTCTCCCTTTATATTTTCTCTTAAAATGCTGCTATATCTTTGTATCAGCTGGGTCATCCAGAAAGCAGGAGCTGCGGAGTTAATGGTGTGAGGGGTTAATGAGGCCTGGTGGGTAACACCTGCAAAAGAGAAAAGGAAGAAGAATTGAGTAAGGAGAGACTCAGACCAAGATGGAGATCTGATAAAAGTTCAGCCAACTTAGTAGAGGCTCTGGAACAAATATTGCCCTTTAGATGAGTCCCACATTGGGCAGAAATGGCCAGATCCTAGTACCCCCTATAAGGCTCAACCATTGGCTGGGAATGCCCACAAAGAACATAGCTGAAGCAGATCCTAAGATGCTAATAGGTGGAAGTACTCAACTAACGACATTTCTTGCAACTGAATGGCAAATTCTTTCTTGAGGGGAATTCCTGGCAGCGCCCTCCATGACTGCTACAGTTCTCTCTTCTGCTCTTCAGTTATCCAGACACTGTCTTCTTCTTTGAGACACAATATGGCAACTGTTGATAAATTTTGTCTTAGCTACAACATTTATTTCAAAATATAGGCTCATATGGCTGAAAACGACCTTAGGGATCAACTTATTTTACATATACAGAAACTGAGACTTGGGGAAGCAGGGAAGAGGGGCTGTGACTGATTCAAGATGACACAGCTAGCTAGCAGAAGAGCCAGGGCCAGAACCTGGCTGTCAACTCTCAGTCCAGGTTTGCAGTAGCATTAGGAAAAGGCTTCTCATCTTTAAAGATTAGTGGAAGGTCACAGTTTCCAACTAAAAAGTAAGTATAACTGCTTTAAATATAATAAGCAGGCTCATTAACTTACTCCTAAGCATACAGAATCATTAAAGTGATGACTAATATAACTAAGTGTATCTGTGTAGATCTTTGAGATTTAATTTATAAATATATAAAGGCATACACTCTTTCTGTTTGTGGGAATGTAAATTAGATCAGCCACTGTGGAGAGCAGTTTGGAGATTTCTCAAAGAACTAAGGGCTGAACTACCATTCAACCCAGCAATCCCATTACTGGATATATACCCAAAGGAAAATACATTATTCTACCAAAAAGATACATGAACCCATATGTTCATCACAGCACTATTTGCAATACCAAAGGCATAGAATCAATCCAAGTACCCATCAGCAGTGGATTCGATAAAGAAAATGTGGTACATATAAGCCATGGAATACTACACAGCCATAAAAAATACTGAAATCATTGTCCTTTGCAGCAACATGAATGCAGCTGGAAACCATTATCCCAAGCATATTAACTCAGGAACAGAAAACCAAATATGACATGTTCTCATAAGTGGGAACTAAATATTGACTACACACAGACACAAAGGTAGGAACAATGAAAACTGAGTATTCCAAAGAAGGGAAAGGAGGGAGGGGGACAAGGGTTGAAAAACTACCTATCAGGTGCTGCGTACACTACTTGAGCAATGGAATCATTGAGAGGCCCAAGCTTCAGCATCATGCAATATACCCATGTAACAAACCTTGGACATGTACCCACTGAATCTAAATAAAAATGAAAAATAAAAAAAAGAAATAGTGATAGAGGGTGAAGAAAGATGGCTGAATAGAAGGCTCCACCAATCATTCCTACCCCCTGGAAGGACACCAATTTGACAACTATCTATACACACACATACAAATCTTCATAACAACCAAAAATCAAGTGAGCACTCACCATACCTGGTTTTAATTTCATATCACTGAAAGAGGCACTGGAAGAGGGTAGGGAAGACAGTCTTGAATCGCTGATGCTACCCCTTCCCCATCCCCATGAAGTATCTGTGTGGTGTGGAGAGAGAATCTGTGCACATGGGAGAGGAAGAGCACAGGGACTGAGAGACATTGGATTGAACTCCATGGTGCTCTGTCACAGCAGAAAACAAAACTAGACTGAAGTCAACTGACAACTGCCCATGGAGGGTGTATTTAACCAGTTCTAGCTGGAGGAGAGTCACCTATCCCAGCAATTAGAACTTGAGTTCTGGCAAGCCTTGCCATCATAGGCTCAAGTGCTATGGAATCCTAAATAAACTTGAAAGGCAGCCTAGGCCACAAGGGCTATAACTCCTAGGCAAGTCCTAGTGCTGAACTGGGTTCAAAGCCAGTGGATGTGAAGGACACATGATCTACTGAAATACCACCTGGGATGGCTAAGGTAGTGCTGGCATTACCCCTCTCCTAACCCCAGGCTGCATAGCTCATGGCTCCATAAGACACACACTCCTTCTGCTTGAGGAGAGGAGAGGGAAGAGTAAAGAGGGCTTTGTCTTGCATCTTGGATACCATCTCAGCCACAGCAGGATAGAGCACCACTCAGCGTCATGAAGCCCTCTTTTCAGGCCCTAGCTCCAGACAGCATTTCTAGACACACCCTGGGCCAGAAGAGAACCCACTGCCTTGAAGGGAAGGACCTAGTCTTGGCAGGTCCAATCACCTACTGACTAAAAAGCCCTTGGATCCAGAATAACCAGCAGCAATACCCAGGTAGGATGCCATGGCCTTGGGTGAGACTCTGAAACTAGCTGGCTTCAGGTGAGATCAGCGTATTCCAAGCTGTGGTGGCTTCTGCTTCAGAAAAGCAGAGGGAAAAGTAAAGGAGACTTTGTCCTACACCTTAGGTAACAGCTCAGCCACAGGGGGCTCTTGGGGTCCCCAGTTCTATGCCTTAGCTCTTGGATGGCATTGCTAGACCTGCCCTGGGCCAGAGGAGAGCCCGTTGTCCTGAAGAGTGAGTCCCAGGCCAGGAAGCATTTACCACAAGATGACTGAAGAGCCCTTGGGCCTTAAGGGGACATCGGTAGTAACCCGGCAGTACTTCCCATGGGACTGTGCTGGTAGAGGCCATGGGGTGAGGCTCCTTTGCATGTAAAAAGGGGAGGGACGAGGGGGAAGGACTACATCTCTTAGTATCAGCTTAGCTACAGTACAATAGAACACCAAGGGAGACATTTAAGGTTTGTGATTCCAGTCCCTGGTTCCCAGATGGCACCTCTGGACCTGCCAAGGGCCTAGGGAAACTCACCACCTTGAAGGGAAGGATACAAGCCTGGCTATCTTCTCTACCTGCTGATGTACAGCCCCAGGGCCTTGAGTGAACATAGGCAGTAGCCAGGTAGTAGTTATAGCAGGCCTTGGACAAGACCCAGTGCAGTACTGGCTTCAGGTCTGAACTAGCACAGTCCTAGTGGTGGTGAGCTCAGGGGTTCTTTTGTCATTTCACCTCCAGCTTCAGACAGCTCAGAACCAGAGAGACTCTATTTGTTTGAGAGAAAGTAAGGAAAGAAAACAAGAGTCTCTGCCTGGTAATCCAGACAATTCTTCTGAATTTTATCCAAGACCATCAAGATGATACCTCTATGAGTCTGCAAGAACCACAGTGTTACTGGGCTTGAGTTGCCCCTAATGCAGATATGACCTAGATCACAACACTCAAGTCCTTTATAATATCTGGAAAGCCTTCCCAAGAAGGATGGGTATAAACAAGTCCATACTGTGAAGACTGTATTAAGTGCCTAACTCTTCAATGCCCAGACACAGATAAATATCTACAAGTACCAAGAGCATCCAGGAAAACATGACCTCACCAAATGAACGAAATAAGCTGCCAGGGATGAATCCTACAGAAACCGAGGTATGTGACCTTTCAGAAAATTCAAAATAGCTGTTTTGAGGAAGCTCAAAGTAATTCAAAATAACACAGAGAAGGAATTCAGAATTCTATCAGATAAACTAACAAAGAGACTGAAATAACTAAAAAGTATCAAGCAGAAATTCTGGAATTGAAAACTGCAATTGGCATACTGAAGAATGCATCAGAATCTTTTAATAGCAAAATTGATCAATCAGAAGAATTAATGCACTTGAAGACAGGCTTTTTGAAAATACACACTCATATAAGAAAAAAAGAAAAAAGAACAATGAAGCATACCTACAAGTTCTAGAAAATAGCCTCAAAAGGGTGAATCTAAGAGTTATTGGCCTTAAAGAGGAGGTAGAGAGGGGGATAAGGGTAGAAAGTTTATTTAAAGGGATAATAACAGAGAACTTCCCAAACCTCAAGAAAGATAACAATATTCAAATACAAGAAGGCTATGAACACTAAGCAGATTTAACACAAAGAAGACTACCTCAAGGCATTTAGTAATCAAACTTCCAAAGGTAAAGGATAAACAGAGGATCCTAAAAGCAGCAAGAGAAAAGAAATTAATAACCTGCAATGGAGCTCCCATATGTCTGGCAGCAGACTTTTCAGCAGAAACTTCACAGGCCAGGAGAGAGTGGCATGACATATTTAAAGTGCTGAAGGAAAAACCTTTACCCTAAAATAGGATATTTAGTGAAAATACCCTTCAAACATGAATGAGAAATACTTTCCCAGACAAACAAAAGCTGAGGAATTTCATCAACACCAGACCTGTCCTACAAGAAATGCTAAAGGCAGTACTTCAATCAGAAAGAAAAGGACATTAATGAGTAATAAGAAATCTGAAGGTACAAAACTCATTGGTAATAGTAAGTACACAAAAAACACAGAATATGGTAACACTCTAATTGTGATTTGTAAACTACTCTTAGCTTAAGTAGAAGGACTAAACAATGAGGCCAGGCATGGTGGCTCGTGCCTGTAATCCTAGCACTTTGGGAGGCCGAGGCGGGCAGATCACCTGAGGTCAGGAGTTTGAGACCAGCCTGGCCAACATGGCAAAACCCTGTCTCTACTAAAAGTACCAAAACTTAGCCAGGCATAGTGGCAGGTGCCTGTAATCCCAGCTACTCAGGAGGCTGAAACAGGAGAATCCCTTGAACCCAAGAGGCAGAGGTTGCAGTGAGCCGTGATTGTGCCATTGCACTCCAGCCTGGGCAACAAGAGCAAAAAATCTATCAAAAAGAAAGAAGGAAAGAAGGAAAAAGAAAAAGAAAGAAAGAATGAATGAAAGAAAGAAAGAAAGAAAAGAAAGACTAAATAATGAACCAAACAAAAATAATAACTGAAATAATTTTTCAAAACATAGACCATACAATAAGATATAAATAGAAAAAGTTTAAAGGTGGGGTAGGAACAAAGTTAAGGTGTAGAGTGTTAATTAATTTTGTTTTGCTTTTTTGTGTGTTTATGCAAACGGTGTTGTTATTAGCTTAAAATAATGGGTTATAAGATACTATTTGCAAGCCTCATGGCAGCCTCAAATAAAAAAACATGCAATAGATATACATGCAAATCAATTAATGTAGTACCTCATATCAACAGAATGAAGGACAAAAACCATATAATTATTTCAAATGCTGAGAAAGCATTTGATAAAATTCAACATCTCTTCATGGTAAAACCCCTAAAAAATTGGGTATAGAAAGAACACACTATGACATAATAACGTCATATATGACAGATTCATAGATAGTGTAAGACTGAATGGGGAAAAACTGAAAGCCTTTCCTCTAAGATCAGGAACATGCAAGGATGCCCACTTTCACCAGTGTTATTCAACATTGTACTGGAAGTCATAGCTAGAGCAATCAAACAAGAAAAAGAAGTAAAGAACATACAAATTGGAAAGAAAGAAGTCAAATTATCTTTGTTAGCAGATGATACGATCTTATATTTGGAAAAACCTAAAGACTCCACCAAAAAACTATTAAAACTGAGAAGCAAATTCAGTAAAGTTGTAGGATATAAAATCAACATATAAAAATCACTAGCACTTCTATATGCCAACAGCAAACGATTTGAAAAAGAAATCAAGAAAGTAATCTCATTTACAATAGGTACAAATAAAATACCTAGGAATTAACCAAAGAATTGAAAGATCTCTACAATGAAAACTATAAAACATTGACGCAAGAAGTTGAAGAAGACACACGAAAATGGAAAGATATTACACATTTATGGATTGGAAGAATTAATATTGTTAAAATGTACATATTACCCAAAGCAATCTACAGATTCAATTCAATCCCTACCAAAATACTAAGGACATTCTTCACAAAAATAGAAAAGACAATCCTAAAATTTATATGGAACCACAAAAGATCCAGAATAGCCAAAGCTATCCTAAGCAAAAAGAACAAAATTGGAAGAATCATGTTATTTGACTTTAAATTATACTACAGAGCTATAGTAAGCAAAAAATGGCATGATACTGAGATAAAAACAGACACACAGATAATCCCTACATCTACAGTGAACTCATTTCTTGCAAAGGTGCCAAGAACTTACACTGGGGAAAGGACAGTCTCTTCAATAAATGGTGCTGGAAAAATTGGATATCCATATGCAAAAGAATGAAAGTAGACACTCCTCTCTTCCCATATACAAAAATCAAATCAAAATAGATTAAAGACTTAAATCTAAGACCTCAAACTATGAAACTACTAAAGAAAACATTGGGGAAACTTTCTGGGACATTAAACTGAGCAAAGATTTCTTAAGTAATACCCCATAAGCACAGGCGACCAAAGCAAAAATGGACAAATATGCTCATATCAAGTTTAAAAGCATTTGCACAACAAGGGAAACAATCAACAAAGTGAAGCAGCAACCCACAGAATGAGAGAAAATGTTTCCAAACCACCCAGCTGATAAGGGATTAATAACCAGAATATATAAGAAGTTCAAACTCTATAGGAAAAATTCTAATAAGCTGATTTAAAAATGGCCAAAAGACCTGAATAGGCATTTCTCAAAAGAAGAAATACAAATGGCAAACAGGTATATGAAAAGGTGCTCAACATTGATCATCAGAGAAATGCAAATCAAAACTACAATGAGATATCATCTCACTCCAGTTACAATGGCTTTTATCAAAAAGTCAGTGATAACAAATGCTGGTGAGGATGTGAGAAAAGAGAACCCTTGTACACTGCTAGCAGGAATGTAAATTAGTACAATCACTATGGTTAACAGTTTGGTAGTTCCTCAAAAAAGTAAAAATAGAGCTACCATAAAATCCAGAATTCCCACTTCTGGGTATAAACCCAAAAGAAAAGGAATCAGGCTATCCATGAGATATCTGCACTCCCATGTTTATTGCAGCACTATTCAAAATAGCCAAGATTTGGAAGCAACCTAAGTGTTTATCAACAGATGAATGGATAAAGAAAATGTGTATATATACACAATAGACTACTATTCAGCCATAAAAAGAATGAGATCCTGTCATTTACACCACTGTGGGTGGAACTAGACATTGTTAGGTTAAGTGAAATAAGCCAGGCACAGAAAGACATACATCATACATTCTCACTTATTTGTGGAATTTAAAAATCAAAACAACTGAACTCATGGAGACAGAGAATAGAAGGATGCTTACCAGAGCTTGGGAAGGATAGTGGAGAGTTGGTGGTGGTCGTGAGGGAATCAGGATGGTTAATGGGTACAAAAAAATGGTTAGAAAGAATGAGAAGGACCTAGTATTTGCTAGCACAACAAGGTGACTGTAGTCAAAAATAATTTAAAATAACTAAAAGAGTGTAATTGGATTGTTTGTAACACAAAGGATAAATGCTTGAGGTGATGAGTATCCCATTTACCCTAATGTTACTATTACACATTGCATGCCTGTATCAAAATATCTCATGTAACCCATAAATATATACATCTACTATGAACCCAGAAAAATAAAAATAATGATAAAACTGCAATCCTTATAAGAGTGATATAGCCTAGTTCATTTCTATAATCACTAATCTATAAACACTCATAGTAACACGCTGTTTTAAAATCTTAACACATTAAAGGAATCGAAAGAAACCATTCTATATACAAATGGGTTACAAATTATTTTCAATTAATTATGATAAGCTAAGGCAATAATTAGGGAAAGGTCAGTGTTCATCGTTTACATGGGAGAAAAATAACTTATTTTCTAGTTAGCATTTATTTGTGGAGGAGTGATTTTATTTTCAGTGTTGTATATGATCACTGATTTTTAGAATGGAAATTTTCTTAAACACAAGTCTCAACTGGATCTGCAAACAACAGTCTTAGCTGAGATTTTTTTTTTTTGAGACGGAGTTTTTGCTCTTGTCTCCCAGGCTGGACTGCAATGGCGTGATCTTGGCTCACTGCAACCTCTGCCTCCTAGGTTCAAGCGATTCTCATGCCTCAGGCTCCTGAGTAGCTGAGATTACAGTTGCCTGCCACCACGCCCAGCAAATTTTCATATTTTTGGTAGAGATGTGGTTTCACCATGTTGGCCAGGCTGGTCTCGAACTCCTGACCTCAAGTGATCTGCCCACCTCGGCCTCCCAAAGTGCTGGGATTACAGGCATGAGCCACCATGCCCAGACTTAGCTGAGATTTTCGAAAGATAATCTTTGTTAACAGAAAAAGAGAATTGTCACCTTTTTGCTTTTTCAGAGACAGGCATCATTTGAGTATGTGAGAGTGTCCACTCCATTTGAAGGAATTTCCATTTTTCCAGATTGTAAAGTCAGGAATGGGTGTGTGTTGGGGATGTGATGGGAGGGTGGAGGGCAGAGGCAGCTGCTAAGTCAAAGCCAATCAGGCCACTTGTCAATTTCTCAAAACTATAGAGAAAGATGTCAATGAGGTTTATGGGCTCTAGCCTTATGCGGCCCTGACTTTCCACAGTTTCAAGACCTTGATTGATCTGGCGGAAAAAAATGCCACCTCCCCTACTCTCTGCCCAAACTAGCATCTCACAGGGTTATCAACTAGCATGTAGATGAAGCCACACAGACAACGAACAGGGGCCAACTACCCCACTTTGTGTGTAAAGGGTGGTATACATCTTGTATGCAAGGGGAGGGGGTATGTTTTTTAATTGCAAGAGTAAAAGGCCAAAGTGAGAAACGAAGAAATAATTTTCCCCTTAGCTCTTTGGAAGTAAGGTAGGAAAGGAAAAACAAGATAGATGTAAAAAAGCCAGAAATCTGAGTCTGAGATTAGTATCAGTTGATGCAGGCGGGGATTTACCTGCTTATGTCAGAGGAGCGAGTGTTTTGTCTCTTAGAAACAGGGTCTTTTCTTTCCTCTTTTTAAAGCAGAAAAGTTATTACTGCTTTCAGTTTTATTCAAGAGAGAGTTTCCCGGAGTTTGCTGGGAAAGGTTATCAGATCACCCAACCTATGTAACATGCTAACTCTACTGAGATCATTTCTTCTTTTCCCAAACTGTATGTTAAGAGTTCATTTCTGATGGTATATATTATCATCTAACACAGATGAATCTTTCTAGAGTCAGCCAAGATAAACACACACTTCTATAATTATATGCTACAGGTGTTCTAGAATCAGCCTCTACCCCAAATTTTTCTAACCATCACCTAAAGAACATAGATTTTGAAGGTAAGCAACTTAAAAAATGTACTCCCTAAGCCTTTTTTCCTCTTACTAAATCTGGGAAACATATGTAACACACTGGAAAAACTGTTCTTGAGACAGGAGAATTACGATATTAATGCCAAGATCACCAATCCACTCATGCAAGAGTTGTGTTCTTAATTACATAGCAGATGGGAGGGGAAAATATCTAAGAGCCATCCTAATATTAACCCTTGCTAAGTATTGCGGCCATGAGAAAAGAGCACTGAGTTCAGAGGCCTGGATTTCAGTGTTGGCTCTGCTACTGGCCATGTGATCTTAGGCAGATCATTTACCTTCTCTAAGCCTCAGTGTCCACATATATTAAATGAAGATAAGAACACCAATATTGGGGTCTCTGGAAAATCTGAATGAAATGATGGATGTGAAAGAAATTAGAACCCAGAATAGCACCATCCTAAAAAGTATAGTTTTATTATTATTCATCGTCTGAGCTGTTACACAGGAGCAAGCAGGGTGTGGATGGGAAACATTGACAGCAGGGGCTTCTGGGATTTTCACAGGGCAAGTACTGAGCTCATACTAGACACGAAGCTGCTTAACAGATCGGGGAGGCAAGTGGGTTTGAGAAGCTTTTATTTTTATCTGGAACAATCTGCAGGGATGTCTTGCTGCCGTGTCTTAGACCAAGTGTGGTCTTTCTCCTCCAACTTGACTAAAGATGCTGCAGGTATCGATGTGGGTGGCCCCAGTGGTTTGGTGGTGTAAGTGAGTATTTCCCAGGAGTCGCTAACTCTGAAAGACCTAAAGGAGAAGTTACATTGTTAATGAAAGCCAGTTAGTCCCCTATGGAAGGCTGTAAGTCTCCTCCAGGGTCAAGATGAACACCTGTGGGATGTCAGATACCGGAGTCCTCACCCTCAGAGGAAGGGAAGACAGAAACTCATGGAACTGCATCCAAGAAATGCTCTGGATACAGAATAAGTTCTGCTACAGCCACAGGCCCAACAAGTAACAGGCAGTTTACTTAATTTACAATAAGTAAGTTCTCAGATTTCTCAACAATTTCATTTGGGGGTCACTTCGTTAGGATTGAGAAACCAAAGTTTTCAAGTGAACGTGTGTCATTCACCAGGGCCAGACTGAGACTTTTCAGCTTCTTTTCAGACTTTGAAAATGTAGGAAACCCACAGCCTCAGCCTATTCTCAATGGGTCTTGCCCACCCTATTTTCATTTTGCCTTTGGCAGAGGCAAGAATGAAGTTGGTCACAGTCTGGCTCAGGCTGAAAAGCTTCAGGCTATTTCTGGGATCTTGATTCAGTTGGAAAAGTGGGACGACCCCATAGGATACTATGTGGTCAGTGTTGATTAGAAGGACCCTGCTGGGGGAACATGAGAGGAGTCTGATTTCTGAGTAATAAGGTCATGGGTGCAGTGAGGAGTGAGAACAAGCAGGTGGGCCTCCATGCTCCCATCCCAGAACAGTGCCCTTAATCATTTATATATGCTGAGAATTCCCGTAACAAGTTTGAAAAGCCTTGCCATAGCGCATAAGTGCCAAGGAAGAGATGTGCACAATTTTAGGAAGGGCATATACTTGTTCCTGATTCAACACCTAGAAACAGAAAAGAAAAAAACAGTGATATCTCTAGACCCTCTAGATTCATAGTGGAAAGTCATAAGCAGATTGGAAAAAAGAATTCTCTTCTTCAAACTGAAGTTCAATAAAAGGACAGATCTTTTCTTCTCTCTGGAGACTGGCTACCTGAAAAATAGAATAAGCATGAGCTGACTCTGGGGTCCAGTGAACTCAGGTTTCAGTCCTGGCTTTGCCACTGCCTAGCTGTGTGACCTTGGACAAGTTACCTAGCCTGTCTGTGCCCCACTTTACTCATGTCAAATGGGGATATTAATAAAAACTACCTCCTAAGATTCTAGTGAGGATTAAGTGAGTTAAATACATAAAAAGTGGTTAGAACAGTGACTGGCACACAAATGCTCAATAAATGTTTACTATTTTTTATAAAAAAGGCAATGTGTCTGTATGTGGTAGAGTCAAATTATTGCATGGTCAAGGTGCACTTTATCTTGGTGGGTAAGACCGAAGAATATGAAGTCACTGAAAACTGACTCTGGCACTCACTTTGACTTCGGACAAGTCACTTAACCTCCTAAGCCTCAACTTTCCCATCTGTGAATGAGGATAAAAGCAGAACCTGTGTTGTCGGTAGCTACTGGGTCTTACTTGGCTTTACTTCCATGATTTTTGTCACTCTTCTTATTTCTAACAAGCTTGTACTTCACTCTACCTCAACCATTCATTCCCGTGATCACAACCTAGACATTCTCATCTGCACTGTGATCTCAGTTTCAAATATCCACTCTCCAGCCACCACCTCCATGCAGCTGGCTTAAGTAGTCTTATCACCATGTTTTTACATAACCTCCAATCCATCAACCTCCATTAGCCTGTCAATGTCCGTCTGCCTCCATTTCCTTCTCTGCAGCTTAGATACCACATTCTGTTGTTATAATCACTAACTTGCAAACACCCTCAACTCCTTTTCCTTATTCTCTATCCTTCATGCTCATTGTCACAACCTCACCCCTAGATGAGGGTCCCCATTTTCCTTCTCTGCCCAGTACACTAACCTAACATCACTGATGAAAATTGCACAACCCAGCTGACAGCTCATACTTCAAATTCATGAGCTCAGACTTCAGATCACCACCCAGAAATCCTACTTGTTTGTCTACAATCAGGCTTGCTTTCCCAAAGCCCAAGAAGACTTCTTTATACTTTCTCACTGTCTTTAAATATCCCATACTCTTACTGTCAGCTAATGATCTTGCTCCATAGTTGACTGAGAAAATGGAAATCATTAGATTAGTACTTTTTAGTCTCCTCACAAGCAAGCCTGAAAATCAATTTGCATCTGTGTCCTTTTAAGCTTTCTTTTGTATACTTTCAATGGCAGAACAGCCCCTGTTCTTATAAAAGGTCATGCTTCTACATGTCCCTTCTGTAAATGACTTCACTACTCAAGTTATCTTTAACCTCCTACATTAGATCATTTTCATTATCATGCAAAGAGGCTGTAATATTTGCCTTCTTAAAAAAAAAAGACCTTCTCAAACCCCATTAGCCTCTGAACTAATACCTTTTTTTCTCTTTATCATTTCAATGTTAAATTTCTCTAAGATGCTCCTTAAATTTACTGTCTCCATTTTCTCATCTCTAGTTCACTCTTCAACCCACTTTAATCTCGCTTCTGTTCACATCACGTAATGAAAACTGCTCTTAACAAGGCTGCAAAAATCTCTGATGCCACATGTAAAAGGAATTTTTCCTTATCTTACCTTCTCTTATTTGATCTCCCCACAGTCTTTGACACAGTTGATCACTCCTGTTTTGAAACATTCTCCTCTTTCAGCTTCTGTTATATACCACACTGCCCCGGTTCTCCTCTTATCACGCTGGATACTCCTTTTCAGTCTCCTCCGTTGGTTCCTCATGTCCTCAATTCCTAAATACTGGCAACCTCCAGGCCTCTGTCCGCAGCTCTCCTCTCTTCTATGTCTACACCCTCTGCCTAGGTGATCACATCCAATGGCCTTAAATACCACTTACGTGCAGGAGTAACATACATCCCAAATGTTTACCCAGACTTTCTTCTGAACTCCACACTTACATATACAACTGTTTAAAAGGTACATCCACTTGGATAACTTATAGGCACCTCAGACTTGGCATGGCCAAAACAGAGTTGTGTTCTCCTACCCATTTGCTCCAACAGGAAACCTAGGAGATAACCTGCATTCTTCTCCTTTCTTTGCCACTCCCATTTAGTCCATTAGCAAGTCCTAAGAGCTAAGCATCCCAAATAGATCTCAAATACCTCTATCTCTGCTGTTGCCACCTTATCCAGGATATCATCCTCTCATGATTCTCGCCTCTTTGTTTTCATTCTTGCCTTTCTCCAATGTGTCCTCCACACAACAGCTTTTGTGATCATATCAGATGCAAACTGGATCACAATTAAGACCCTTCCATGGCTCACAAAGTCACTTAGAATATGAAATCTCAACTTCCAATGTGACCCGTAAGGCCCCTGCACCACCTGGCCCCTGCATACCTCTCCAGCCTTGTCTCATACCACATTCTCTCCTTTCTCACTGCGCCTCTGTCACTCCGGTCTTTTTTTTTCCATTCTTCACACACACCTTGGGTTTTTGAAGGACAGCTTCCTCCACCTCCCTCCATCTCCGCCCTAATTCTTGCCAGAGCTGGCTTTCATTTCATTCAGATCCCTGATCACACGTCACTTCTTCAGAAAGGCCTTTCTTGAACACTTTATCTAAAATTGACCCCCATTTTTCCCTATTTCAAAACCTCATGTGTTTTCCTCACTGCACTTATCATAACTAGCAAATATTTTGTATTTTCCCTTTGTGGGTGGGTATGTCTTCCCCATGAAACTATTAACTCTGTGAGGGCAGGGACCAAGACAATTTTATTCACTGTTATCTCTCCAATGTATATTATAGTACAGTGTCTGGCAATTAACAATATCAACTGTTATTATTATTTGCAGACATTGAAGCAATACATAACCGGTACCTATTTCTACGGACCAAAAACAAAAAAAAAAATCAAATTAACTAAAACTTTTGACCAGTGTTTGCAGGAGTCACTTCCAGAGTATCTTTCTCCGAGGTCTCTTTGACTACTCTTCTGGCCTGATGAGTCTTCTGCTCCACATGGCCCCTCCTTCATAGCTGCATGACAGCCCACAAGAGGGAACTAATGCCTTATCGGAGGGGCAGGGGAGACTCTGCCTTCGTTTTTTGACAAATATTTTTCTAGAGCCTCATATAAGAAATCTTTCATAACAACCTAAATTACCACTGAAAGGTTCATGCAGTTCACTTTGAAATGAGGTTAATATAAATTATATAAAGAATAAAACATGAAGACGCAGCTGAGTCTCATGCCAAACAGGAAGTGGAGGAGCAGTATCTGGGCAGTGAAAAAGCTCCCCAGGTGGTTCATGCCGTCAGGAAAGACTGGGAGACAGATGTTATGCTTAAGAGCAAGGGCTTTGCTGGGTTCCACTGACCTTTCACTTGGAGTCCTAGGAAGTCCCTTCTCTTCCTCTCAGCTCCAGGCTACCTCCCTCTGGCCAGGGCCACAGTAGTAGAAAGGCAAACTCGGGCCTGTTGGCATAGCCACTGTTCCTCAACTACTCTCTGCAAGGGAAGGATCATTCCCTTCCCCCTTCCCCAAAGGCATATTTTTCTTGGCTCTTTTACTTGCTTTCTGAGCCTTCCGCATCCCCCTTCCTTTATTTTAGGATAGTGTCCTGGTCCCAGATAGACAGTGAACTAATGTGTGGTAAAATAATCTCACCAGTCACTAATTTTCACTGTTGTACACTTGATTTAACCTGGAATTGTTTTTGATGATTTTACGACACTATGAGAGCAAAGGAATAATACTGTATCTGCCACTTGCTGCTGTGTGACTTAAGGCAAGTCCTTTCACTTTTTTTGAGATCCAGTTTCCTCATCTATAAAATGGGGATATTCATTTAGTCAATCACTATTTACTGAATATCGATTGAGTAAAGCACCTAGGACATATTCATATACACATCAAGGTCATGGTGGGGACTGAGCAAGATGGAGTACGTGGTATGTGGCTCATAGTCAACACCCAATACATGTTGTTGCTGTTAGTTTTAGCCTATGAACAATTTTAAGCATCAGGTTATCAGTAATTCTGAGACTCACAATAAGCAAATGTAGAAACTATTAACAAGTACTCAGGAAACACCACAATGCTGCCTTCCATAAGTTAGAAGGCCAGTAGACCTCATTCCTTTGGGCAAGGGCGTACATGATGCCTGCCTTGGCCATCCTAAGGCTTTTGAACCAGCTCTCAATGAATCTCCTCATGGAGGCATGGCCAATTTATCACTGGGGTTGGTTTCTGTTTTGTTTGTTTGTTTCTCACACAAGGACCTCAAACAATAATTTTTTACTACATTGGAATAATTTTTACTACATTACTACATTTCTTCCCATTTCCCTATTAAATGCTTTTTATTGTTTCCAGCCTTCACTCGTTCATTTATTCAACAAATATCTACACCTCTGTGCCAAGTGCTCGGGATACAGTGGTTTCCATGAAACTATAAAACCATCTGTGTTTCAACCATTTGCCAGTCACCAATTAATAATAATAAAGTCTCAGCCCTTACAGAGTTGACATTCTAGTGGGGTCTAGAAATTGCCTTCACCCCTACTTCACACCAGACCGTCAAATGCCTGAAATCAGGGGCTGTGGTAGTGGCTCTTTCTTTGCGTCCTATTTTTATTTCTTATGGAGATGGGGATCTTGCCATGTTGCCCAGACTGGTCTCTAACTCCTGGGCTCAAGTAATCCTCCCGCCTTGGCCTCACAAAGTACTGGGATTACATGTGCGAGGCACCACAGGCAGCTTGGGTCCTCTCTTAAACACAGTATGCAGAGTACAGCTTGGGGTACACAGGATGCCCTCCAAAAGACTTCTCGATGGTTTAATGTATGCCAATGCTTAGAATAATGCACCAGCCACTATTCTGGAACTGAAACATGGAGTGGTTAAGAAATATGACCAGGTTCCTGAACCAAGTAAATGATAAAGCTGGCATTTGAACCCTGAACCCAGGTAGTGAAGATCCTCCTGTCATTCCACCCAGATTGTCCTCTTTCGTAAGTACCTACTGACACCACTTTCAAATCAAGTGTGGAGCCCAGAGTTCCGGCCTCACGCCTTAGTTGACATTTTCCCTGATTGCAGAGTCCTGGGGTGGCCCTGTGTACTAGGCTGAAAAGTGAACATCTGGGACACAGCAAGCTAATCCTCATCCTCATGAATTTCTTCATTTTTCTGAGTCACCTTGGCTACTTCAGTTAAGTCCAGCTCAGGTTAAAAAAAGAAAGAAAGAAAAGACAAGACAAAAAGAAACTGAGGAGAGTTGCTTCTATAGCAAAATCAAAGTTTACAAGATAAGAAGTGCATACACTCTTTTTTGAGGCTAAAATGAAACAAATTCTATCTGTGAAAACACTGAGCGATAGAAATAAGGCTTCCCGTCCATCACTGGGGACCCTGGGTTCCACACTATCAGTGTCTCTGGTAGTAGACAGGAGCCTTGTTTCTCAAGTTCATTCTCAGGATACAGAGACACACCGTCAAAGGCTGGACCAGATACCTACTTTCATTTGGATGGCTGGTACCGGCAGCTCCACGAGATACATATAGTTTCTTATCTAGAAAAGAAGAAAACATTATTGGAACTGAATTTTCTGGGACTAGGTTAGAAAGTGCCCAGTAGCTCCCCAGGGGCCCCACATTGCTTGGCCCTAAGTTTATGAATATCAGGCATATTCTCTCTTATCAGATGCTACAAAAACAGAGAAGCTTCTGTTTTTAAGGTCCCCCATTTTCCAAGGCAGTGTTCCTCATTAAGGGTCACTGACTTCCTCAACAGATCCTGGACTGCCAGTCACCAATTAATACAACTGATGTCAACATGAATAGAGCATGAAGACTTTGGTAATAACCATTTGTTTGTGAATGTGTCTTGAGATTTCCGGAGTAGGACAATGCCTGCATTATAGTTTCACCAGGATGTGCCTGGCTTATAGTAGATGCTCACTAAATATTTGCTGAATTGGATTTGAACTGTAAAGAATTGTTATGTTTGGAAGGTGATGATTTCAACCATCTGTGTTCTAACCAACTATTGAAACAGGGCTCTGCTGTGTGTATGCACAGGCGTATATACAAGCACAGCTGGCCTAATTTTCCCTGTAAATCCAGTAAGAAAGGACTTTTCAAAACGAGTAGAGGGGTAGGAATTTTCACAGGTTTCCCAAGCATGCCACTTTTATGATTTACTCCTTAAGTACATTGTTAATCAAATTCTGGAAATGACAGAGTGGTATTTTAATGGGGAAATTTGTTTTCTGCGTTAGAATGGAACACAGTGCCTGATTTAGGTAGGCTATACTGAACAGGCCCTTTGTTTACTATCCGCTTAGTTCAGGGTAAAGACAGCTTCCAGTAATTTCTTTCAGGCTTGGAACACTAGAACCACACATATGTATGGATAAGGAAGCTGCAAAAGAAAATTCATTCAGAGTACAGAATGCCAGAGGATGCAGACTTGGTCCCACAAAACTATAAAGTATATATATTTATACATGTTTCATATGAAAGGCATATCTTGCAACAGAGTAGATCGATTTTTTGGTGGAAGTATAATTAATGCCAATTCTTCCCCGTCCTTTTACAAAGAAGGGAGCCTTGTTTACTGACAGATATTTTGCATCTGGTAGACACTAATTAAATATTTGCTGGTGAATGAGTGAATGAAGAAGTGAGCGAGCCTTGAGGGAGTTTTTAGTTCAGGGGAGGGGTGGTGGTCAGGGAGCAGGAACCCAAGGGAAACCAAGCAGCTTTCCCAGAGTGCAGGAGCGAGCCAGGGACAGCCAGGCACTGTTACATCTCCAAGCAGCAATGGGGCTGCCTCTACCGTTGCTTTGAATTTTAATGTGTGGAGCAGATGGTTGGTATAGATTGCCCTTGTTGTTTGCCTGGAGCCTGACATCACCTAAGTTGGCAACCTGTTTGGAGGCTACAGTTTGAGGCCGTAGGTACGTCACGGAGCTTTATTTGGCAAATGGCTTATTTAATTGCTCCCAACGATGTAAACACAGGACCCTACGATATTAGGCAGCAGCCTATCATTTTTCTAAGGTAAGGCCAAGTTGACAGGCTAGGGTGACTACTTTGGGCCTAGTCCATCTGGCTGGCTATCTATGTAACCCTTTAGCTATTAAACTGTGAATGTCAATGAAGCATAGTGAAAATACATGGAACATTTAAGCAGAACATTCTGTCCCTCAGCAGCCCTATGTCCAGAGTGGCAGCAATTAGTCTGGGCACCTCATCTCATGCCATCTCACTCTCAACCACAACCAATCAGAGGCACCCCTCCAAGTATCTATAGGCACTTCCTTACAGTGGACTGAGCCGGGAGGCATGTTGAAGAGCAACCCTGTGCTTCCATTCTCCCTGGCGGCAGATTCCTGAGGACGGGCTAAGCATCTGTCTTGCTGGAGGAGACTTAGGAGAGGCTCACGTTTCCCATCAGGCTGGGGCTCTGGAACCAGGTGCCGAGCTGGGAAGGCATGAGAATAGCCAGGCTCTAAGGAACTGGTGCCGGGCACAGAGGAGAAATGCCACAGCTCTCCAGGCCGAACGGAGGCCCTCCTAGCCAGAGATGGTGAGAACTGGTTCACAGCCATGGGACCAGGCACATGTAAGCTGCAGCTGGCACGGTTTGTGACAGGTACTTCCGGCTGTGGCTTTGTCCATGGAGAAGAGTAACGCCACTGATTTGGAGACATGCTATCATCTGACAAGAAAAGATTTAGAAGGCATGTTAGGTGTTTATTGTTTTCAAAATGGATGTAGCTTTTTTCAGTAATACATAATTCATTTTTTTTAACTTGAAGGAAACACAGAAAAGCTAAAAAAAAAATTATCCTAGTGATAATATCCAGAAATAGCCATTGTCCTCTGTAGGTATACTCCTTCTAGGATTAGTTTCTATTCATGCATTCATTGTTTTCACAACATATATTGTTATTAAAGCCATTTTTGCTTCATTAAAATACCATGAAAAACCTCCTATAGAAATGAATAGGCCAGGTGCAGTGGCTCACACCTGTAATCCCAGCTTTTTGGGAGGCTGAGACGGGCAGATCACTTGAAGCCAGGAGTTCGAGACCAGCCTGGCCAATATGGTGAAACTCTGTCTTTACTAAAAATACAAAATTTAGCTGGGTATGGTGGTGCACACCTGTAATCCCAGCTACTCGGGAGGCTGAGGCAGGATAATCTCTTGTGCCCAGGAGGCAGATGTTACAGTGAGCTGAGATCACGCCATTGCACTCCCACCTGGACAACAGAGTGAGACTCAGTCAGAAGAGAGAAAGAAAGAAGAAAGAAAGAAAGAAAGAAAGAAAGAAAGAAAGAAAGAAAGAAAGAAAGAAAGAAAGAAAGAGAAGGAGAGAAAGAAAGAGAGAGAAAGAGAGAGAGGAAGGAAGGGAGGGAGGGAGGGAGGTAAACACCAGCTTTTTAAAGTGTTGTACAGTAGTCCATGGTAAGGCAGTAATGTGGCTAACAAATGTCATATTTGTGCGCTGCTTGGTTATTTCCATTTTTTTCCCAATTATGTTAACAGCATTGCAATGAGCATCTTTGTATAGATACCTTTGGATCTGGATCCAATTAGCTCCTTAAGGATACTTTTCTAGCAGTAAAAGGGTTTGGTTGCTGCGATCATCTAGCTTTATTTTACAGCTGGTACTTTAAATACACCAAATAGGGGGACTCCATAGAACTTTATAAAGGGCTTAACATTTACCTGTGCTGGTCATTCACACAACTCTAGGAGTTAAAACCACAATATGAGGCATAGGGATGTTAAGAGATGAACCAAAGTAGCGAAACAGATTAGCCAAGTAGGGAATTGAGCTGGACCGATAAGTAATGGGAAGAGAAGTAGTTGCTTGGACCCCTTTTTGCAAAAGCAGAATGCTGAGGGTCAAGAGGTGACTTAGTTTCTTCTTACAAAATTCATGTGGATTGGTTAAGATGGATAGAGTGTCCTTTGGTCCTATAGACACTAATCTAATTGTGCCTGTGATAGCCACTGAATCTGAGATCTCAAATGTCCAGAATAGCTCAGGACAAGGATGAATGTTTTCCCCATTCTCAACACCCACTCAGGCAAAGAGGGAGGAGGGACAGAGCTCTTCTAGACAGTCCTTAAAGCCTGGAGCCTATCATCTATCCAAGATAATGGAGAGAGGGTGGATGTGGAGACAAAGGAAGACTGACCAGCTGGAGAGGCTGTCTGGGACATTGGTCCTCTTTCCCATACAAACCTCTCCTAGCTCTCCTGAATGTTCAGTTTGACTGGATTGTGTACAAGATAAAAAATTCTGAGAGGCCTGCACAGTGTTACTGGAATGCCATCACTCAGTGAAACACGAAGGATAGAAACAGAAGTCCAAGCCCTCATGGCACAGACATTCTGCCCAGCATCTCACACCACTCACAGTGGATGATGGGTGATGGCTGGCCCTTCTTATGAAATCGAAGGCAAGACAATATGTAAAGATGTGTTTTGGTGAAGGTAATGCTACTTCTGAAAATTAATATCTCCAGGCAAAAAGCAATTTAGTGCGCAAAGAGAGTGATTATGCTGATTTGTGATACTCACAGTCTGTTTCATATTGAATGAGGGTACTGCATGTCCTAAGCAGAAATTAGAAACAAAGTGTAGCCCCTGACAACTAGGCAGTTTCCATCTAAACAGGCCTTACAGATCTCATACATATGACTTAGGGGCTGAATGCTTGAAATGTGGAAAGCAGAGCCCCAGAGTATTTTGAATATTTCTCTTAACTGCTTCCCTTCTAGAATTCTCTGAAACATTAAGGGAAAGTGGGTTGGTGTGCCACAGTCCAAAGTCCTGTATGGTTGCCGGGTGCCCCAGAGCACAGTTTGGATGGGAGCTTGTGGGGATGCCCAGGGTTTCCTAACCCCAAGTTCACAGTGATGCAACAGCGGGCTGTGGGTGGCCCGGGAAAACCCATCAGATTACGCTTGGATGTCAGTGGCCCATGGAGTGGAGACCCCGGATTTGGGTGGGCCTCTCTTTCTCAGGCCTCTTGGCTGGAGCACCAGCAGCCTCTCCTATCTACGTTGTGGATGGGTAAAGGCCATTTTTTTTTTTTGAGATGGAGTTTCATTCTTGTTGCCCAGGCTGGAGTGCAGTGGCGCAATCTCGGCTCACTGCAACCTCTCCCTCCCAGATTCAAGCGATTCTCCTGCCTCAGCCTCCTGAGTAGCTGGGATTACAGGCATGCACCACCATGCCTGGCTAATTTTGTATTTTTAGTAGAGACAGGGTTTCTCCATGCTGGTCAGGCTGGTCTCAAACTTCCGACCTCAGGTGATCCACCCGTCTCAGCCTCCCAAAGTGCTGGGATTGCAGGTGTGAACCATCGTGCCTGGCCAAGGCCTCTTAAACTACAAACCTGCACTAGCTCAAGGCTGCTTCTGCTACTAGAAGTGACCCTGGCAACATTTTTTTTTATCCAAGTGCTCCCTATTAGTTACTACTGAAAACTGTAGTAGGAATGAGAGAGGGAGCCCCAGGACAGACTTTGCTGCCTTCTCAAACCCCTGACTACACGAATGAGTGGAGAGCAGGTGAGCAACACCCTGATGCAGAGATACATGCAGCAGGCTAAGATATTTATTTCAGCAGGAATACAAATGACTTCCACTCCACTTAATTCAACCCTGGGCATCTAGACCCTACCTCTTAGTCCCATTCATCCCTCCGAAATTCCTGATGCTGTTGGTTGTGAGACAAGACCTGTCCAGAGAGAGCTGGTCTCCGTTTCCTACACTGCCCCTTTTGGGTGAAATTGGCAGGCCATTCCCCCTGCCTTCCAAGCATACCCAGAGGCACCGCACACTTCCACCCATATATAATTTTTGGAGTCCCAGAACACTCTAGAAAACAGCTTCAGGCACTTATGAATTTGCCTTCATTCCAGAGTACCCTCCCCCCACTTTATCCTTGCATGGAGGCTCTGGCTTCTTATTCCAGATTAGTTTTTCAACATACAAACTTAAATGTCACCCTTTCAGAAAGGCCTTCCCTCAACCTCCAATCTAAAGTTTGTGACCCTGTTACTTTCTGTGACCGCACCCTGTTTATTTGCTTCATGGCAGTAACCTATAATTTATTTATTTCTTCATTCTTACATTCATTCATTCACTATTGGTCTTCATTATTCAGTAAGCTTTGCGAGAGCTGAGATCATTTCTGTTTTGTTCACCATCATATCCCCAAGAACTTGCACAGTGCCTAGGACATAGTGGCCCTGAGAAAGTATTATTCTAATGAGTGCACACACATTTACACACAAACACACATATATATGCACAGTTGCAAACATGTACACATTCATACTCATTAACGCAAATGTACACACACAGACACACACACACACACACATACACACCCTTCCCCACTGAACTTTTCTAAATTGAAGAGCACAGCACAAAAGTGCTTAAAAGCACAGACTTTGAAGTCAGACAGGCTTGGAATCCAATCCCAGATCTGTCACTTTCTAGCTGTGTGACACTGAGCAAATCCCCACCCACCTCTGAGACTATTATGAGATTGAATGAGACAATCCATGTAAAAGGTTTAGCACAGTGCCTGGTACACAATTGGTACTCAATAAGTCGTAGCTGTTGCTGTTATTATTAATCATCTCAGTTTGGAAACCCACTCTGGGTTTCTTTACTGGTTTGCAACACTCAGCATTATCAACATGAGAAAAAGCAAGATGGTAATTAATGTATGAGACCTGAGAATCCTCCCTGCCAACAGTCACCTAATACTGGAGAACGGAGGGGCAGAAACGACTGAGCCAAGGAGCCCATAACAGCAGCAGAGGCAGCAGCAGAACTTCAGGGCTGGTTTGGAGGATGTAATAGATACTGGTTATAAAAGGGATTTCAGAAGTCTTTGCTCAGTCTGTGGCCATTCTCGGGGAATAACACATCAGAAGTGGGCAGGAACAATTTGGAAATACAGAACATCTTTTGTTTATTGAGCACTCACTATGGGCCAGGCACTTTACTTAGCACTCTACATACACGATCTCATGTGATCCTCACAGCAACCCAGGTGAGAAAGTTGAGATCCAGAATGGTTAAAGTGACTTGTCTAAGGCCACACAGTTAGCAGGTGGTAGAGGTGTCTGATTGCAAACCTCATGCTCCTGCCAACTATGCCTCCACAATATTGCAAAGAATGCAGTGAGCTGGGCACTTTCACATGCTCCTTGGGTTGGAGGGCTGGCAGATTGGCATAACATTTCTAGGGAGAAATCTGTCGATCTATATCAAAACCCTAAAATTTGTGTGTACTCTTTGACCCAAGCATTCCACATATAGCAATTTATTTAAAGGATATAGCCAGTGAGTTAAAATTTACCTACAAAGATGTTCAAAGTGATTGGTTTAATATATCGAAAGATTAGCAACAACCTAAATATCCAAAAATTTTAATAAATTTGGTCCATCTATAAAAGGATACTCTTGAGCTATTAAAATGATGTTGTAGTAGCACGTTCAATGGCATGGAGAACTGAATATGACATTGTTGAGTTTTTAAAAAAGCAGATTACAACCTTTATGTGCAAAATGATGCCATGTTATAAAAATTAGTACATGCACATAGATGCACATGTTTTTTTTTTTGTTTCCCAAATGCTTATCTGTGTTTTCTAAATTTCCAAAGATGAGTATATTTTATGTTTGTAAATCGTAAAAATTACATTTTAAGCAAAAACTTAAGAAACCACTTGACCCGTGAAGCTCCCAAAAGATGAGCCACAGCTGTGAATGACTAATCCATGATTGGCTGATTTCCTTCCATCCATCCTTTCTTCTTTCTTTCCTTCTCTTCTCCCTCTTTCTGCATCTTTTAATGCAAATTCTGTCTTTTCTTGTTGAGACAGAATCTCCCTGTCTCCCAGGGTGGAGTGCACTGGCAAGATCGTAGCTCACTGCAGCCTCCGTTTCCCCAGCCTCAAATGATCCTCCCGCCTCAGCCTCAGCCCCCTGAGTAGCTGGAAATACAGATGTGAGCCACCACACCTGGACAAATTTTTTATTTTTTTTGTAGAGCCTGGGTCTCTCTATGTTGCCCAGGCTGGTCTTGAATGCCTGGCCCTCCCGAGGTGCTGGGATTGCAGGAGTGAGCCACCATGCCTGGCCTACAAATCTCATTTTATGATGAAGTTGAAACCAAGAACCCTCTGAACACACGCACATTTTGCACTATGAAAGTCCAACCTTCGGACTGCATGATCAGCGTACATTGACTTTCCCCTCTCTGCTCTCTTTGCTAGTGGCACTTGCACTTCATCCGTTCCCCCCCAAGTACAAAAAGCCTATTATTTGCATTAGCTGAGGTCAAAATAACACCCGAGGCAGAGGGACAGCTTACAGGAGATAGTCCTGTTCCAGGGCACCAGAGGGGCCTTTCAGTTCCTTTCCCTCTTTCACAGCTACCTCCCTGGGGTACCTAGTCTATGGATGAATATCTCTTCCTTTCCCCAACTGCAAATGGAGATCAAATACAGAATATGAGCTAGTATTTGAAAAGTTGAGTGGCTAAGATCTGAAATAAATTCTTTCTGTGGCAAATACTATAGATTCCCCATATTAGTTGTGAGATCTTGGGCAAATCACTTGACTGTCTGAGCCTGTTTCCTCATCAGGAAAATGGACACAGTCAGAGTTAACCTGTACAGTTGGTGTGAAGATTCAATGAGATAACCCACGTGACAGCCCCTAGCACAGGGTCTGCCACACAGAAAGTGTTCAAAAGTGTTAGCCATTATACACATTATGAGCGATAGTCTTCATAGGTATTAAATCCTCTTGCTGGGGCATTGTCAGAGTATACAAAGGCAGGACAATGGGGTAGTCAAGACACTGGCTCTGGAGATCAATGGACTTGGATTTCAACCTTTATCACTCACTGGCTGTGTGACCCATCTCTAGGCACTTAACTTCTCTGAGCTGCAGTTTCCTGCTCTGTAAAATAAGGATAGTAATACCCATTGCAAAATGGTTTTGTGAAGCACAATCAACATGCAGAAAAATGCACAAATGGAAGTGTGCAGCTGGGGGGATTTTCATAAACTGGGTAATGAGCACCCAGCTCGAGTAGCAACCTGACCACCACCTGGAAGCATCCCGTACCCCCTCTCAGTCAAGACTCCTCCCAAAGATAACCACTATCCTGTCTTCTAACACCATAGGTTCGATTCGCCTGTCTTTGAACCTTACAAATCACAATGGATTTTGTAGACTGAAGTAAAATGCACAAATTTTAGTGTGGTGTCTGACATCTAGTGGGAACTCTATATACGTTTGTGCAGATAGATTCCTTTCCCTTACGAGAAAGGAAGATAGGAAACTGTCAGTATTCACAAGGGCCATAAACAGCTAGCCTGACTATATCTCACATAGATATTCACACTTTAAAAGAATTTTTTTTGGACAGAGTCTCATTCTGTGGCCCAGGCTGGAGTGTGGAGTGCAGTGGCGAGATCTCAGCTCACGGCAACCTCCGCCTCTGGGATTACAGGCGTGCCCGGCCATGCTCAGCTAATTTTTCTATTTTTAGTAGAGACGGGGTTTCACCATGTTGGTCTTGAACTCCTGACCTTGTGATCCACCCTACTTAGCCTCCCAAAGTGCTGGGATTACAGGCATGAGCCACTGTGCCTGGCCGACACTGTGACTTTTTTTTTTTTTAAGTCAGCGTTTCTTCCCTACCCTCACTGATTATGGCCGATGGGAGGGGAGAGAGAAGGAGGCTGGACCCTTTGAGATTGGCTATAAGAGACCTCTGGGTGCCCAGGTATATATCCTGTCACCTTCTCTCAGCAGCCCTGTAGCAATGTCGCCAGGCCTGAGGCCAGCCTCAGGACTTGGTCTGGGAACAGGATACGAAGAACACAGGCTGGCATAAGTGCCAGGATCATGCCCCCTACAAATGGTAGTTACTGAAGCTTCTCTAGCTACTAATTCTAAAATTCTCAATGTCCTTTTAAAACAGAGATAATTCAAAGATACTTTCAACTTGTATTTTCTTTTCTGAAGAATGGCCAGTATAAATTATCCATAAGTAAATTAAGAAAAGAAACATTGACCGGGGAAGAGAAGCCAGGAAATTTGACAGCATTTCCTAGCCACATGGGGCTCTGTGTTTGGGCTTTGCATATTTGGCTCAACAGAGAGCCTTTAGAATGTGGGCGAGTCGGCCATGGGAGCCCATGAATGGGAGCCTGTTCTCCGTGGCATGGCCTAGCTGGGCTGGACGGCCTGGTGTTGGCCTGTAGGGGTTGAGAGGATGCTAACAGTCAGTAATGAAAGTCCACTTGAAAGATTTTCCCACCATTTTCAAAGTCATATGTATGTCATATAACACCTCCAGTGAGAACCTCTGTGGGACTGGAAGTCTTTCATGGGGCACTCCCCTGCGACAGCAGAGATTTTGAGAAACTTGACTCCCAGCGGTGATAAGAGAGGCTTTGAGGGAGGCAGTCTTTCCTTCATTTGCTCAATCAGCAGACAAATATTTGCCTAGCCCGCACCTCGCACTGTGAGGGAGATGACATCTTCACAGGCAAGGGATTTGGGGGCTTCTCATAGGGAAAAGGCAACAACCAAGAAGGAAGATGGAGAAGCAAGCCACCTCTCTGTCTGGCCTGCGAAGGCTGGCTTGGGCAAGAAACAAGGCCATGCCCAACTTCCCTTAGGGGGCAGGGGCTTCACAGAAGGATACAGGGTGAAGTCAGAAGGCACAGGTAACTCTACGGCAGCCACGCAGCAGAACCCCCTGAAAACCTGGAGGCCTGTTGGAGAAGGCTGCTGCTCTGTGATCCTGGTGTTTTGAACACAGGTCCCCATATCTCTCTTAGCTGTTCAAAAACTCAACTCAAGCTTTGGACTCCATAGCACTTACTATATGCCACTTGATATGCATTATCTCATTGGCTCCCCACAAGCACTGTCCTATAATTCAATAATATTTCATTTTAGAGATGAGGAGACTGAAGCACAGAGAGGTGAAGTGGTATGTCTGGAGATCACACTGTTAGTAAGTGATGGAGCTGGCCTGGCCCCATGCTGAGTGGTTCTAAAGCTGTATACCACACTGTAGCCCTTCTCTACGGTGACCCCCATCTGTAGTGATCCAAACCACAATTTCATTCGTTCAAGCCATATGTATTGAGTGCCTCCATATGTCAGGCATTGTACTAGGTAATTGGAAGGCAGCAGTTAACAGACTGAGTCCCTGCTGCCACAGAGCTCAGAGGGTAAGGGGAAAGAGGAGTCAAGAAAGAATTACAACATATAATGTGCCCAGTAGTGACAAATGCTAAGAAGAAAAATGAAGCAGGGTAAGTGGACAGAAGTGAGAGTGTTGGGGTTTTCATTTTTTAAAATAGATTGCTCAGACAAGGACTGTTTAAAGTGGCGACATCCAGGTGGAGACTTGAATGGAGAAAGGTGAAGCCATGCAGGTATCTGGGGGAAGAGCATTCCAGGGATAGGAGAGACCATGCACAAAGGGCAGGCCTGAGGCAGGATTGTCCTTGGCATATTTTATGAATAGCAAGGAGCCTAGACTGGAGCGGGTAAGGCAGAAAGTGGTAAGATATGAGATCAGAAAGACAATGGGGGCCCAGATGAGATAGGACCCCATTATAGACTTTAGATTTGATTCCAAGTGACATAGGAAGCTGTCAGAGAGTTTTGAACAGGAGAGTTCTAGGGCGTGACTTTCATTTTAATGCTACCATTCTGACTGCCCTCCTAAGAACAGACTGAAGGGGAGGAAGGGAAGAAGCAATGAGACCAATTAGGAGGCAACTGCAACAATTATAGGGGAGGTGATAGCTTCTAGGACCCAGGTGATAGCAGTGGAGGTGAGGGGATGTGGTCAGATCTTGAATATTTTGAAGCTAGAACCTACACAATTTCCAAAAGGATTGGATGTAGAGTGTGAGACAAAGAGAGGTGTTAAGCATGACTTCAAGGAATTGGAAGGACGCAGCTGCCATTTATTGAGATGGGAAAGGCTGTGAGCAGAGCAGGTTGAGGGGGAAATTAAGAGTTCAGTTTGGGAGCTATTTTGTCTGAGTTTCCTATTAGACATGTTAAGTGAAGATCAAGTAGGCAGTTAGATGGGCAGGTCTGAAATACATTCTGGGTTGCAGATATGCGTTTGGAATTGGTCAACATACAGATGGCATTTAAGACCAAGAGAGTAAGTGTAGATAGAGAAAAGGAGTTGTCTGGGACCTGAGTACTGGGGCCCTGAAGTGTTTAGAAGTTGGAGAGAGCAGGACATCTAGCAAAGGAGACTGGGAAGGAATAGCAACCAGGGAGACAGGAGGAAAACCAAGAAAGCGTAATTTTATGGACTGACTGCAAGTGAAGGAGGTATTTCCAGGAGGAGGGAGCAATCTTCTGCAGCAACTGTTGTGATAGGTCAAATCAGATGAAGACAGATAGGGACTATTGGATTTAGAAAGTGGAGGTCACTGGGTAACTTTGATAAGAGTGGTTTCAAGGAGTGATGAGGTTGAAAGCATGAGTGGAATGGAGTCTAGAGAGCATGAGAGGAAAGGACGCAGTTCGCATAAATACCACTTAAGAGTTTTGCTGCAAAATGAAGCAGAGAAATGGGGCAATAGGCCAAGACTTTCATCCCAGTTTTGGTTTTATCCCAGCTTAGGTTTTACCAGGCAAGTAGCAAGAGAAGGTGACACTGTGGCTCGAAGGTGCTTGCAAGAGATTATAATGAATCCAAGCCAACGCGTCCAGAAATAAATCAGAGTCAAAGAGCCAAAGTCAGTACACTGGTCTGTGTATTAAGTGCCAGGGATTTTGTCCCTTCCAAGGAGCCAGTTAGATCTTCTGAATCCCACACACTATATTTCTCAGCTCTTACCACATGTCAATCCCCCAAATGATTCAAGACCACTGTCATTCCTGCTCCTGCTATGATTATTCAGCACACTCTTAGACATCACCTCCCCACGTCCCCTCCTGTTCGTTTTAGCAGCAAGCTCCACATCATTTCCTTTAGCATCTGCTGCTACCCCATGCCCTTCCACATGTTTATTTAACCCACAAGATTCTCTGAGAAAACCACATTGCTTGACTGTAAAAGTAATTTCTAAGAGAGAAGTAAATTATGCAAAGATGGATACATCAGATACACATCAACTCCCTCTGCAGACCCAAAGAGCAAAGCCAGAATGATGGCATCTGGAGACAGGGGAGCTCTTTGCCCACAGGCAGAGGACCCACTTGTCTACTTTACACAAAGGACCCCATTTGGAGGTATGCATGTCTTCCAGTGAGAGCAAGTCACTGAACGTGTGCACTCGGCAACACCAATAAAGAGCTCTTGAAATCCACCACACCCTGATCTATTTGCTAATTTTTCAAAAAGGTAAAGGGAGCCATATTGAGTCACATCCAGCTGGCAAGGGTGACTTCTTCATTAGGCACAGGAGGCACATTGCCTAGGGCCCATTAATACTTTTTGAGGTCCACAAAAATGTTTTAAAATCAGAAGAAAAAATAAATATGATAATGATACTGAATATATTTAAAACATGAACCCAGGCTGGATTTATTCATCTTTATACCAATCCAGTCATAAAATGTAACTTTTTATGTTTTTACGGAGGAGAGAGGTCCATGAAGACAAAAGTGTCCAGGACCCATGAAAGTCATACTGCAGCCCCTGCTTGTGTGATATTTAAGGTTTCCTTCAAACATGGATATTTTCATGTGCACATTTTGACTTAGCTCTCTTGAAGTAACTGCTTTGAGATGTATGACTGTTTATTTCTTAACAATTACCAAATAGACACACCTGGCCCTGTGAAGGGTGGGAAAGGGATGTAGCAAGACTATTCATCTACTTCCCTCTGGCCCCTGCCCTTGCTCACCAAACCATCCACTATTAATAGAGAAGAGGCTTGGAGCACCTACATGGGACATACATTTTCTTTTCATGGTTGTTTTGGCATTCCTGCTCCCTCAGGCCAATAGTAATAATAATAGTAATAATAATACTACCCTGGTGTGGGGGTTCACACCTGTAATACCAGCACTTTGGAAGGCCAAAGTGGGAGGATTGCTTGAGGTCAGGAATCTAAAACCTGCCCGGGCAACACAGTGAGATCCTGTCTCTACCAAAAAAATTTTTTTTTAATTAGCCAGGTGTGGTGGTGCATGCCTGTAATTCTAGCTACTTGTGAGGCTGAGGCGGGAAAATTTCATGAACCCAGGAATTCGTGGCTGCAGAGAGCTATCATCGCGCCACCACATTCCAGCCTGGGCAACAGAGTGAGACCCTGTCTCTAAAAAACAGAAGAAGAAAAATACTGATAATGATAACAGTGAATAGTTGTGGAGCTCTCATTGTGTATTGAGCAATGAACCCAGCATTTAACATGATTAAGGAAATAATAAAATAGGTGAACTGATTTGATGAAACAGCACCCATTTTTACGTCAAACTTCTTTTATTCCCGTAGCTTTACTTTTTTTTTCTTTTGAGACAGAGTCTTGCTTTGTCACTCAGGCTGGAGTACAGTGGTACTCTGCAGCCTCAACCCCCCAGGCTCAAGTGATCCTCCTGCCTCAGCCTCCTGAGTAGCTGGAGATACAGGTATGAGCCACTACACCCGAATAATTTTTTAAAATTTTTTGTAGAGATAGGGTCTCACTATATTGGCCCGGCTGGTCTTAAACTCCTGGCCTCAAGTGATCCTCCTGCCTTGGCCTCCCAAAGTGCTGGGATTACAGGTGTGAACTATCACACCCGGCCAGCTTCAATTTTAAAACTTTTCAAAACCTCCTCTCTACAACTGGGAATATTCTATTTATGGAAATAAATTATATAAAATGCAAATATTATCAACATTTTAAAACTATCATAACATATTTCTGTTCTGCTGGCTTATTCAACAAGATTCTGATCTATGTTTTAGTCTTTTATGGAAAGTTCAAGGTTCTTTGAACCTAGATATAGTGCTCAGAAATTTGCATAGTCAGGTGTTCATTTACTCATTCAACAAATCCTTGTTGGTTGTCCCCTATGTCACAGTCACTGTTTCTAAATGCTGGAAACACAATATTGAGCAAACCCAGCGATAGTCCTTGCCCTCGCAGAACTTTCATTTAATGGGGGAGTATGCAATAGTCAAACAATCATACAAGTGTAAAAACTGCAATTGTGAAGGGCTGTGAAGGAAAATGAAAGAATGGTAGGAAAATCTATAATAGGATATTTGAATGGTTAGGGGTATGGGTGGTCAGGGAAAGCTGCCCTAAGGAAGTGATCTTAGGATGAATGTGGGTTAATTAGGAGAATGGAGGGAAGAGCTTCGCAGACAAGGAAGAGTTTGTGCAAAGGCCAGGAAGAGATCAAAGCAAACATGAAGGACAGAAGGAAGCCAGTTTCTGATGGACAGTGCTGGGGAGGTGAGGTTGGAGTAGTAAATGGCAGCCCCATTTTAATGTTAAACTTCTAGGAAGGGGTGTGGCTTCTAACTAGTCAGAGCAAGTTGCCTTTAGCAAACATATATGTGTCTAAGTGTGTCAAGTACATCAAAGAACTGCTTTGTCCATGGCAGCCTTGATAGGGAATCCCAGCCTCCTGCCCTCCCCACATGCTCACCGTTCTTCAGCATCACACCTTCACTCTGACTCGAAGGGGTCAATTCCTGAGGGCTCTTGATATTGCTCAGAGCTCTGGAGAAGTGCTCATCCACTACACTGCTGATGTCCCCTTGGAAGTAGGTGAAAAGGACACACCGGGAATTCCATTCTGTCTTTATAGGCTTCTGCTTGCCTTTCGGCAGCCGGATGGCATTCTTCTTCATTTCTTCTTCCATTGTGAGTGGCAAAGGTGATAGCTGCGGATCAAAGGCAAAATGTCACTGGCACTATTTTACCAAGTGGCTTGGCTGTGGTTTGGGTGAGCAGTATCCCTGGGCAAGCAGTTTGCTTCCACCAGGTACACATGCTTGCTGGGGCCCCAGGGAGCCACATAGCTCCCAAAGGTCAATGACAATGCTGTTGAGGAGCCTTGTCTAATCAGTGTTCAAGGCACAACACGACAAAGCTCCGTGAAGTGCTGAGAAGGGACCTTCTCTTACAAATGAAAATGATCAGGCAACATGACTAGAGAGAGCATCAGGAAATGGGGAGGTGGGAGGACGTTGAGGCCAAATAGCAGTATAACTTGCCTCCTGGGGAAGTGCCTTTCTGCTAAATGAATGAGCCAAGGTTGGCCCAGAACTACCTGTAGGCATGGGCTTCCATGAGAGCTTGACCAGGCAATCCAGTGAGTGCTTGACAATTTCAGCTTGCATAGTAAGCATTGCTTTCCATCTTGACCATTCACATGCAAGAGGAGTAGACACATCAAATTTTCCTGCTCCCCCGATGCCTTAATCTATGTAAGACTGTGGCCCACACCTACCCGCATCCCATCTTAGAAACTAGCAATTACAAACAACACCATCTCTAAGGCCTCCAACAGATATATTCTGAAAAAAATGCAGATGTATAAAAAAGATTTTTACAGCAATGTTTTCAACACTGGTGGAAAGCTCCTGGAAGGTTTTAAGATTGTCAGCTCTGTTCCCCACCATATCTTCTGTATATAGAACAGTGCCTGGAATAGAGTACATGCTCAATAGCTGTGTACTGAACTTGGGTTCCATCATTGGTATCATCATATCCTACCTTGAAAGTTCCTTGAGGGCAAAGGCTGTCTATTTGGATCCAGGCCAGGACCTGGCACAAAGTGGGCCCTCAAGACATGCTGTGGCCTTCCTTTACTAGGAAAGTAGCCTGTCAGGATGCTTCTTTACCTTTGACCACCCAATCTGACTTGCCATGTGCTTTGGCTAAAGATGGATTTCATCTATTCATCCTTGTCAATTTAATGAAAATGACTAGAGCTTAATAGACTGTTTCTCTCTCTCTAGTTTATGAGTTCCTTGAGAACAGGAAGCATTTTGTATTTATTTATTTATTCCTAGCACCTTGCACAAAGTAGGTGTTCAGTAACCAGTGTTTCCCCTGGTTGACAGTTATGCTAAGCATAACCAGGTACTAGCTCAAAAATTAATCCATTGCACCCTTACTTTCCAAAAACAAGTGAACAAGAGCTTTGAAAAACTATTAGTTTCTTATAAAGTTAAACACATTCTTACCGTGTGACCCAGCAATCTCACTTCTAGGTACACATAGCCAAGAGAAATGAAAACTATGTCCACACAAAGACTTGTCGGTGACTGTTCACAGCAGCTTTCTTCATAGTAACCAAAAATGGAAAGTACCCACATGTTTGTCACCAGGAGAATAAACAAACTAGCTGTGACATATGTATACAATGGAATGTTACTCAACAAAAGAAGAAACAAACTACCAGTCTCCACAACAGCATATATGAATCTCAAAAACATGTTAAGTGAAAAAAGCCAGACACAAAAGGCCGCATATTGTACAATTTCACATACATGAAACAAGCACAAATAATCTGTGGTGATGAAATTCAGAACTGTGGTTGCCTGTGGGGAAGAGATTGAGAGATTGACTAGGAAAGGGCATGAGGGAGCCCTCAGGGGTGTTGGCAATGTCCTACATCTTGATGAAGATGAGGGAGATGGTTACTACACGAATGGATAAATTTGTTAAAACTCATCAAATTTTACACTTCAGATCTATGCATTTCACTGTAGGTAAATTGTTACTCTATTTTTAAAAAGCACATGATCTATTCTGATACTTGAAGTCATAGAAATGAAAAAGAAAGTGTTACAAATTATAAAGCAATGAGAAGCATGGAGGCAGTACTTTTTTAAAGCTGCACTTGAACACCCACTCTGTGCCAGAAACTATACATCTATCTTCTCCAATTTTTATAATCCTCAAATTAGGTATTGTTGTCCCCATTTTACAGGTGAGCAATTTAGGGCTTAAAGAAGGTGAAATAGACTGCCTAGACTACACAACTAGGGAGTGGCAGAGCTGTGATTTCAATCCAGATCTTTCTGTTGTCAATGTTTGTCCTACGTTCGCCATCCCTGATTGACTACCCGGTGGATCTAATAGTCCCTTCTCCTCTATGGGCCTCAGTCTCTCCATCTACCCCTAATCCCTAGGGGGCTTCAAGCCAGAACCCTAAGCCAGCCATCTGGTTTCCTTCAGATAATGCAGGCAGCAACTCCCAACTCCGTCTGCTCCCCCAGAGCTTCTCCTTGAAGCCTCTGCCTGCTGCTGGAGGGGGCCCCGTGATCACCTTTAGAGAACTTACCCTCTCATTCTCAGAATTTCCAGTGGCCACTGCTCAAGACTCAGGCTTGACACAGCTCGCAATCTCTCTTTGCTAACTCCACTTGAAGCCACAAGGGAAGGAGCTGATAGAACCCTAAGAACATTAGGGTCCCAAAGCATGTGCCTAGTGTCCTTGGGTAGCCTCCACAGACCCCAGGCCGACTGGCTACAGTCAGGAAATAGTAGTGATGGAGAAAGTCGGAGGTGGTGTTTCAGGCCCTTCACCTTGGAGAGCTCAGACCGTGGGCAATTGGGCATCCTGAATAATAAATTCAGTATTTACTGAATAAGTACTACCTATGCCCTTTTTTCCCTCCCCACACACACCACACACAATCAAAAGGAAAGCCATAGGCTACTTCTCTGGTTCAGCTCACTAGCAACTCCCTGGGCTGCACTTGGACCCCAGTGGAGAGAAAGTGTATTTGAGGAATATTAAAATTCTGAGAACTGCAATTGGCTTAGTCCTATGAAGAACTGCATCTCACTGTACCTCTGGAGAAATATGAGAAGCTTCATCCTGAAATGAGACCTCCATAAGGGGGTCTCTTCATTCATGAGTTAATTGCTGGGGCGTATCTTGCCTAGGAGAAAGAGATGCTGCAAAGCTGGATCGAAGGGGATGTCAGTGAGCCTAAGGAAAGGCTGGGTGTCTCCCGGAGAAGATGTTTCCACATCAGGGCCTGGCTTATAGCAAAATCCTCTCGTAGTAGACAAAACCCCAAGGCCAAGTTTTACCAGTGGTACCGCCAGAATGGCATAATTACAAAACAGCATGCAGTTTGTAACTTCTCCATCTCACAAGATATAAAGACTCAAAGTGCTCTCTCAAATATTGCCCTCTTTTTCAAAAAAGAAGAAAGAGAAAGAAAGAAAGAAAAGAAAGAGAGAGAGAGAGAGAGAGAGAAAGAAAGAGAAAGAAAGAAAGAAAGAAAGAAAAAGAAAGAAAGAAAGAAAGAAAGAAAGAAAGAAAGAAAGAAAGAAAGAAAGAAAGAAAGAAAGAAAAAATCATTGAACACAGAATCCCAAACCAGCATTTTGGCCAGAACTCTACCACAGTCTGCATGCATGGACGCACTTACCACACTTCTCCAAAATGGTACCTAGCACTCTGGGGTGGAGCCAGAAGTCAGAGGGGTTGGTTTGTCAAACAATCACTTGGAACAAAATCCCCAAGGGGACCAGATTGTACCTCATTGAGCAAAGCATCTGATGACTCCCCCATTTCTTCCCAGTTAAGTTTCATTCCTCCTCCCCAGAAAAAAATCCCCAGATTGTCTTACCTTAATTCTGGATCATCACCTGATTCTATGGCTGGGAAAAGATGGCCAGAGCTGCCTGGCTCACTTCAGAGCAACTCAGTGCTTGCAGAAGCAGGAGCTGAGGATTTGTACCCCCACGTCCTTGTTACTTTCCGCCCCTCTAGCTGGGACTGTACAAGGCGTTTCCTGCTAGCTATCTATTAAGAATGCAGAAAATGCACTCCAACAAGTCAACCTGGTTGGGCACCTGCAGGAATGAGGAAAATGGTAGCTCTTTTTTTTTTTTCCATTTCTTTCTTTTTGCATTAAAAAAAGCATTTTTGTGAGATTGTCTCTTAAACTGGGAGGCCAATTGTTTGTCCAAAACCATACACGAAGTCAACGACAAATGAAACATCAGTTTTGGGGTTTAGATCAAACTGACGTCACACCAGTCTCAGGAACTGAGAATCAGTTTGGATTATGTCTAGTTTTACCCTCTCTCTCCATGGGAAGAAAAGGAGAGCTCAGACCCCTAGGAGTCTGGACTTGTCACAGCCTTCCACTGGCCAAGGAGGGAGAAAGGACTTCTCTCAATCTGCAGTATGCAAAGCAATTCAGGGCAGGAGGTTTGGAGAAGGGTATCCCAATTCTCACTTAAAAAGCCCTCGATATTACCTCAGTAAGTGGCACCATTATTTAGGCCCCAAATGCTGGAGCCATTCTTTGCTCCTCTCTTTGTCTATTTCATCAATATTAATTCAACAAATATTTCTTGAACACCAACTGTGTGCCAGGCACTATTCTGGGGGTTGTGTTCTATAGTGAACAAAACACACCAAATCCCCATCTTCATGGAATACACACATGTTATATGTTTGTGTATATATACACATATGTACATTATATGTACAGTGACAGATGGTGATAAGCACTATGAAGAGATATTAAGCAGGGTGGAGGAACAGGGAGTGGTAGGCTAGGTGTTAATTTATAGAGGGTGGCCAAGAAAGCATTTTCTGATAGGGTGACACTTCAGCAGAACCCTGAGGGGGAAATCCACATGGATAGCTGCTTTCCTGATACCGGAGAGAACATCAAATGCAAAAGGTGAGATCATGCTTAATCTGTTCACAGAAAGGCAGGCCAATGTGGCTAGAGGGGAGGGAGTGAGGGGAAAAGGAGATGAGGGCCAGCTCACATGGGACCTCATTGGCCACGCTAGAGCTTTTGGCATTTCCTGTAAGTGAGAAGGAAACCCACCAGGGTTTGGAGGAACACATCCACAAATCCTGAAAGTTCTACATTTCAGATGCTTTACAATCTGTCCTTTCTCATCACCTCTCCAACACTCACTGTAGTCTAAGCCCCCATCATTTTTCCTCAGGGCCACCACCAGAGCCTCCTAACTAGACTTCTGACTTCCACCTTTACCCCTTTCTAAACCATTCACCCCAGCACAGCCATAGTGATCATTTTAGAACATGGAATGCAGTTACACCTTCTCCTACTGTTTTGGTAAGGTCACATAACACAGAGGCCAGACTGCCTGGCTTGGACAAGCTATATAACTTCTCTGTGGCTCTGTTCACTCAGTTTGTAAAAATTGGATAATAATAGTACCTGCCTTATAGAATTATTTTAATGCTTTAATACATGTCAATGAAAAAAGTTGATCTCATGGGGTCAGAGAATAGATACCAAATGCTGGGAAGAGTGTGTGGGTGGGAGTGGGGGGATGAAGAGAGGCTAGGCTCTAAACTACAGTTAAATAGAAGGTATTCTTCTGTATTTGCTTGATAGCAAGTAGAGTGTCTATAGTTAGCAACAACGTATTATGTATTTCAAAATAGCTAGAAGACTTGAAATGTTCCTAATACCTAAATACTCAAGGCGGAGGCTGGGCGCAGTGGCTCCTGTCTATAATCCCAGCACTTTGGGAGGCTGAGGTGGGAGGATCACATGAGCCCAGGAGGTTGAGACCAGCCTGGGCAACATGACAAAATCTCATCTCTACAAATAATAGAAAAAAATTAACTGGGTATAGTGGCACACTCCTGTGGTCCCAGCTATTGGTGGGGCTGAGTATGGCTTGAGCTCAGGTGGTCAAAGATGCAGTGAGCCTAGATCATGCTGCTGCACTCCAGCCTGGGTGACAGAGCAAGATCCTGTCTCAAAAAAAACACACACAAAAACAAAACCAAACAACCAAACAAAAATACTCAAGGTGATTGACACCTCAAATACCCTTACTTGATCATTACACAGTCTATGCACGTAGCAAAATATCACATATACACCATAAATATATACAGATATTATGCATCTATTAGAAAAATCTTCTAGTAGCTTCTCTTCCCACAGCATGGCCTACAAGGCCCTCCCTGACCCGGTCCCTGCCTCTATCTCTGTTCTTATCTCTTACCACTCCCTCTTCACTCCACTCCCCTTCGCTGACTTCCTGGCTCCTCCTTGTACAGGCTAAACACCCTCTAGTTATTACCCTCACTATTTGCTCTTCCCAGAATGCCCACCCCGCCCCCAGGCATCCCTGTGATGAGTTCCTTCACTCCATTGAAATCTCTGTTCAGTCACGTCTTCCTTTTTTAATTATTGGTTCTTTTAAAACTTTTAATTTAGGTACATGTGTAGGTCTGTTATATAGGTAAACTGTGTGTCATGGGGGTTTGGTGTACAGATTATCACACCACCCAGGTAATCAGCAGAGTACCGGATAGGTAGTTTTTTGATCCTCTCCCTCCTCCCACCCTCAAGTAGGTCCCAGTGCCTGTTGTCCCATTCTTTGTTGTCCCCCTCTTTGTGTACTCAGTGTTTAGCTCCCCTTCTCTAACTATCCTATCCAAAGCAGCAGCCTTTCAAAGTTTCTGGCCTGTTGCTCCACTTCGTGTTTCTTCATAGCACTTTTCACCTCTTGGTATCATATTGCACATTTATTTGTTCACAGTTTGTCGCCCCTTCCAAAATAATGCCTGGTAGGTAGTGAGGACTCAGTAAATATTTGTTGAATGTACACATGAGAAGTGGCAGGGGGAGAAAAATTATTCCAGTATACACACAAATAAATGTACAATGGCAATGGTGAGGACTCAATGTCTGGTAAAAGAAGAGCCTGTGATAAGGATCCCTGACTTAATCAGGGAAGACAGGGTACCCTCTCTGGTGAAATAATGTTTGAGCTCAGATCTGATAAGACAAGAAGGAGTTAGCCAAGCAGAGGAGAGGGAGGAGTGTTCCTAAGGCTCTGAGGTGGTAGGGGCGTGGCAAACCTGAGTGACAGGAGCAGAGGAAGCTATGTGATTGGACTGAAGGCAATGAGAGGGAGCCAGTGGGAGAAGACCTGGGAAGGCAGGCAGGAGCCAGAGCAAGCAGGGCTTTGCAGGCCATGTTGAAGAATTTTGTCTTCTTCCTAAGAATAGTATGAAGGTATTAAAGGGGTTTACAAAAATACGTGCTGAGGAGTGTGGGGAAGCAGAATGGGTGGGAAGTGACATAATCAGATGTACATTTTGGAAAACACCAGGCTGGCTGCAGTAAGGAGAAAGGATTGAAGGAGTCAGTGAATGTGAGTAGACCAGTTAGAGAACTGTTTTCATTGTCTAGTGAAGAGATGACGGTAGCTGCATCTGGAGGTTGGGGAAAAGGAGTTGGAAGTAGAGAGAAGTGGATGGACTCAAGAGACATTTAGAAAATAAAATTGTCTGGGTGCAGTGGTTCACACCTGTAATCGCAGCACTTCGGGAGGCCAAGGCAGGAGAATGGCTTCAGATAAAGAGTTTGAGACCAGCCTGGGCAACATAGTGAGATCTCAACCTCTACAAAAAAATAAAATTAAAAGATTAGTTGAGCGTGGTGGCTCATGCCTGTAATCTCAGCTTCTCAGGAGGCTGAGGTGGGAGGATTGCTTGAGCCCAGGAGTTCAAGGCTGTAGTGAGCCATGATCTCACCACTGAACTCTAGTCTCGGTGACAAAGTCATACCCTGTCTCAAAAAAAAGAAAAAGAAGAAAAAATAAAAATAAAATAAAATAAAATGGACACACTGGTACTAAATTTGACATAAGGAAGGAAGGGTATCAGGATAATTCCCAGGTTTGGGGGTTACATAAGTTGACTGATGAGTGTGCCTTTCAGGGAGATATGAAACACTGGAAGAGTGTCATGTTTAGGAGAGGAAATCAAGATTTCCATTTTGAGCATGTTGATTTTGTCAGTTATTTAGGAAAGGGATCTGAGTTAGAGATATACATTTTGCAGCCAGTTGTATATAGATGGCTGTTAAAGCTTTGGGCTCTAACTTACCCAGGGAGAGCAGACAGTGAAACATAAACAGGGATAAGACCAAGCTTTGTGTAACTCCAATATTTACTGGCCACATGGAAGTGATGAGCTAGCAAACATTACTAATAAGGGATGGGCAAGAAGATAGGAGGAAAACCAGAGGAATGCTTGATTCCTAAAGCCCAAAGAAGAATGTATTTGGAGATGGAGGAACTGATCACCTGTACCAAATGCTGCTGAGAAGTAGAAGAGTCTAATAAAAATGTCTGTTGGATTTAGCAGCATGGAGGTCATGAGTGACCTTAGTGAGAAGTCTTTGCTGGAGTGTTAAGACCAAAGGCAGCTTCAAATGGGATGAGGGAAATGAAGAGGGAGAGCTGGTACTGACAATATGGAGAGTACTTTGCAGGATTTTGGAGGTGGAAGAGTGGAGAGACAGAAGAGAATCTGGGGATGGGATTAGGCGGTGCCAAATGAGGTTTTTGTTTCTTTTTCTTAAAGGGATAGGTATTGACATCATTAAAGGTCAGTGGAAAGGATCCAGTTGAGAGCAAGAGGTTGAGTATACCACAGAAAGAAGGTGTCATTAATAATATAAAATTCTGGAGAAAGCAGTTGGAGAGGATGGGATCAAAGTCCAGGTGGAAGGATTGGCTTTCAATAGGAGGCACTGTTCTAAGAGGAGGAAAGACATAGGATGCACACAGATATAATGGAGTTTCTAATCTTGGTACATGGGTTAGGCATTATTTATTTACTTATTTTTAGTGGTAGGGGAATTGCACTAGGAGGCAAGAGATCTTGACTCTAATCTGGGATCTTTTCCTAAATAGATTTTCAACCTTGGGGAAGTTATTTCTCATTCCTTTGCCCATTTTTTAAGTGAGGATGCTCTGTTAGGTGATCTCTAAGGTTTCTTACAGCTACTGTAAGTAAATCAAGAGAGGACAAAGTCCAAAATGGTAGAAAACTAACTCAAGATGTTCATTTCATTATGTTTTCAAATACAAGTGCTTGCTTTTAGTTCAAGGTGATGTATGAAGCCACTGTATTCAATCACATCTTCTTTCCAAAATCTCACTAAAATACCAAAATAAATATAAAAATAAAAGAAAAAAATCCAGAGCAGTGCTAGAAAGACGGAAAAGGTATCACCAGCAGATGAGAAAAGTACAGTGGGCTAGGTACTACACTAAGCAATTGACATGTATTAAAGCATTCAAATAGTTCTATAAGGCAGGTACTATTATTATCCAAATTTTAAAAATTTAGTAAATAGAGCCACAGAGAAGTTACATTGCTTGTCCAAGCCAGGCAGTGTGGCCTCTAGGGTCTGCACTATGTTATGTGACCTCGCCAAAACAGTAGGAAATTTCTGAAAATTATAATGTGGACCCCATGCCTGCTAACATAGAAATAGGAGAAGCATATTGGAGAAATGATCATGTATCTTCCAAATGAAGCACCAGAAAAAGCTTAGAGTTAGTGGGGCATAGAAGCTAGAGTGAGTCATGGAGCAGAAAGCAGAGAAGTGAGTTGAAGGTCTGCCAAAGCTACTGGGCCATGCTCCAACTCTGTGCACAGGGTCTTGCTGTAGTATTCACCCCTGGCTATAGCCAGTGAGAAGAGCTTTCTAAATACAGCTCTTCTTTTGCATAGAGAGGGAGCCTAGTGTGGACTTTGTGGTTGGAGAGTGAAGTGGGAGTGCCCAGGTAATTCAGAGGTCATCATAAGTTCAAGGAGTTTTGCTGCAAAAGCCATCTAGGTATAGCAGTTAAGTCCTCTAAAGCACTATACATCCAATAAGATGCTTTCCCAGCCTCTGAGCTACTAGCTACCCAGACTGCAACCAGCTGCCTATCCACACTTCATAAATAGGAGCCCTCCTGTTGGCTCACCCCCAATCATTCACCTGCACAACTCTGTCACATTCAGAGAGGAGGCATGTCAGGTGAATGGTGATCTCCATAACTACTAAGGACCCCAAACCCGTTACCAAAATATAGCAATCTAGACCTCTGTATCAATGGCCAGTCACTAGACATTTAAGAAAAACCGATATCCTGATACAGAAACACTAAGATGACAAGGCAAACAGTGGATTTCTGAGGGAAAAGTGAATGTGGAACACAGAAGCAGATATGTTTGAAAAATCCTAATTAGATCTTGAGAGACGTCAAAGATAATATTGCATCCATAGGACGAAATTGGTGTGTGATGAAGTAATCAGAAAATAGGACAGCGTTCTTACAAATTGAAAACATAATTGCTGAAATAAAACAACTCAGTAAAATAGATAAATAGCAATGGAAATAACTTGAAAACTGTCTTAGCAGTTTGGAAGACCAAGTCATGGAAGATCAGTGGAACAGACTATAGAGTACAAATATATATGGGAATTTCATATTTTTAGAGGTTTCAAATTGCCAAGGAACAGATGGATTAATCAACTAATGATATCGAGACAATTGGCTATTCATTGGGGAAAAGCATCAGGTTTAAGGGCTATCTTAAAACTCGATTATCCCCTTTCTCTTCCGCCTCAATTTTTCTATTTCTACTAGATCATTCTCATCTTCATTCAAATATGCCCATGTATCTCCCACTTCTTACACTCCTCCCACACTTCTATTTTCATTTTTCTGATCCCCTTTGCAGCAAAACTCCTTGGACTTGTCCATGGTTGGTCACTATCTCTACTTCTCACTTTTCTGTCCACTCCTAAACCCACTCCATTAAACTTCCATTTTCCAATGTATTTACTTTTGTCAAGGTCACCAATCATCTTACTGTTACTAAATCCATTCTTACCTCTTTGACTTTATCCTACTCAGTCTCTCAGAGGCATTCAACAGAGTTGATCACTTTCCTTTCTTCTTCAAACATTCTCTTCTTCACTTGACGGCACCACCTTGTCCTGTTTTTCTCTGACTTCACTGGCTCTTTCTTTTCAGTCTCCTCTGCTCAAACCCTAAATCTCAGATTGCCTCAGGGATTGGTTAGTTCTGAGATCTCTACTCTGAGTCTGTCATCTCTCTTTTGACAATCCCAGCCCTAAGTTTTAAATATATTCTATGTAACTATGGCTCACAAATTTATATCTCCAGCCCAGACCTCTCCTCCAATAGGCATCTCAAACTTAATATGTCTAAAACAGCTTTTAATTCTCTGCACCCAAATTTGTTTCTCATGCTTTACATGAAAGAAAACACCATAACGTTAAAGATGTAAACATAAAAATTAAACTATTAAACTATATATGGGAAATATATTACAATAAATATAATATTCAAGTGGAGAAGGTCTTTCTACTCTGACATGAAGCTCAGGAGTCATAAAGAGAAAGATTTACCAATTGACACATGGTGAACTTCTGTGTACCTAAAACCAACATAAACTTACAAGACAAAGGGCAGACTGAGAGAATCTACTTGCAGTACCTATCCATATTGTTTCTATCCATAATATAAAAAAGAACTTCTACAAATTGTTAAAAAAGGCAAATAAGCCAGTAGAAAACTGAGCAAAATATATAAACAACCAAATCAAAAAGGAAGAAATACAGTCAGGAAACATTTAAAACAATACTTAACTACTTACTAGGAAAGTACAAATTAAAATGAGATACCATTTTCAACTATTAGATTGGCAAAAGCTTGAAAGATCAGTAATAACTAGTATTAACAAAAAATAAGGGAATAGAACACACTCCTACACTTGTGAGTGTAAATTAATTCAACATTTCTGGAGGGCAATTTGGCAGAATTTACCAAAATTTAAAATAAATTAAATTTTGTTTACATGAGTTTTACATACATAAATTTTGATTTATGATGTGGCAAACCCACTTTATGAAATCTATTTTAAAGAGATACTATTTCTTTAAAAATATTAAAAGATTTTTAAAGAAAACTTGCATTTAACAAAAAATTCTTATTTATAATAACTGCAAGCCAGCTAGGATGTTTCAGCATGAACAGTGTTCATCTGTGCAAACCTCCAAAGACATTAATAATGCTGTTGGTCTTTGCTTAATTTAAAAACTAAATGTAACTAAACCAAACAAAAGACTATCAGTCTATAGCAAGGGACAGTAAAACTGTGTCTTCATAGGATGGGTGGACCCTGAAGCTGTTAAATAAACAAAGGTTTTGTGGAGTAGGAGGAAGGAGACAGTGGCTATTTTTCTGAAATATTTATTAATAATCTATTATATTTTATGGTAGGAAATGAAACACATGTGTCCCCCTTTCTTTCCTCCTTTATAAATCAATTGAGATTCAGAGAATCTAAATTTGCAGTACAGAAATAGCTGAGCATCATTCATAGCTTTTTACATTATAGTTAATTGGTAAAACTAACATCTCCATTAAGACTGCATTACCTAAAATCAGTATTTCCTTGGAGTGGTTGGTAGCACAGCAGATGCGCTCATTAGTTTTGCTAACAATCAACGTTGATCATCACATGATCGACTTAGCTTAAGCTAAGAGCTTCCTCTTCTGTTGCTGGCTTGCCCAACATTCATGCATCTTTGCAGCTCACATGCCTTTCTTATGAAGCTTTTCCTCACTTCCCCTATCAAGAAGGGATCAGTCCCTTCTTTGTGCCAGTGGGTCTTAAAGTGTGGTCTCTGGCCCTGCAGCAGCAGCAGCACCTGGGAGCTTGTGAGAAATACAGAATCTCAGGCCCCATCCCAAACCTACTAAGTCAAAACTTCTGGGGATGAGCCCAGGTTTTAACAGCCCCTTGGATTTTGCATGCTAAAATTTAAGCAGCACTGATCTAAGGGTACTTCACTTTACCAGAGCCTCTCAATCTCTAGGTACAAATGAGGTCACCTCTACGTCAGCGTCCAAATTCCACTAGATCCCTTAATCACCTACATTTGTAAGACTTCCAAATCCTTTCAAGGTCTATTTTCTTTCAGAAAAGTATTTTTAGGAGTCCCTACGGTGTGTTGACACGTGCCCCTGAATTGATGAGGGCTACTGCTCACCTCTGCTATACCTAGTCTCCACTGCTGTTCAACGGGTGACTTAAGCAGATAGTTCTGCATGAATCCCCTTAAAAGTACGTCCAGTTCTGCAATTGAACAGAAATACAAATGTGTGATGGGTTGATGGAGTGAGATGCAGAAACTACTGGACACAATGCAAGGCTAAACATGACGTTAGCCACCCTACCAGTTGCACTGAATTGCCCAACCAAAAGCAACTTGGTTGCATCTCTCCAGTGGAAATAACTTACCCCAGGGCTTCAACCCTATAATCATCCTCTCCTCTCCTGAACAGCCCTTTCTCTATTCTGCAGTATCCCATCATTACACAATCGGATTCAATAATAAATACCCTTTCCATAACCTTACATTCTCTTCCAGAATCTGCTCTTTTCACTATTCTCTTTCACAAGAAAACTCCTCAAAATAGGTGCCCATGGTTGCTGCCTCTACATCCTTGCCTCACATTCTTTTCTCCACTCCCTCCATTTGGGTTGAATCCCCAGCACTCTGCTGAAATGACATTATTTTTGGAGACAGAGTCACTCTGACACCCAGGATGGAGTGCAGTGGCACAGTCTTAGCTCATTGCAACCTTTGCCTCCCATGTTTAAGTGATTCTCCTGCCTCAGCCTCCTGAGTAGCTGGGATTACAGGTGCACGCCACCATGCCCAGCTAATTTTTTGTATTTTTAGTAGAGACTGGGTTTCACCATGTTGGCCAGGCTGGTCTTGAACTCCTGACCTCAAGTGATCCACCTGCCTTGGCCTCCCAAAGTGCTGGGATTACAAGCATGAGCTACTGTGCTAGATCTGAATTGACTTTTAACAAAGCTCACCAACAACCTCCCACTTCACAAAGGCAACGGCCAGCTTTCTGTCCTCGGTCTTACCTTTTAGCAGCATTTGGCACAGTTGACCCTTCCTTTTTTTTTTGACTCTTCCTTCTTGAAATATTTTCTTCTCTAACCTCCCGGAAACTCACCTTCTCCTCTTTTTCTTCTGCATCACTGAGCACTCTTCCTCAATCTCTTTTTCTGGCCCCTTCTCCTGTGTCTCACCTCCAAATGCTCAAGTACGTGAGGGGTGATCTGGTCCTCTCCTCTTCTCTCTCTGTATTCTCTCCTGAGAACAGCTCCTCAGTCCCTTGCTTTAAATATGAGCAGTATGCTAATGTCACCAAGTTTATATTTCCAGCTCTGACTTATCCTTGAGTTTTTTAGACTTATATTTCTGATTGCCTATTTGGCATCTCCCTTAGGTGTCATATATACATCCCAAACTTCACATAGCCAATACAGAAGCCTTCAGCTGCTCCACTCCTCAAACCTATTCCTTTCCCAGTCTTCCCTACCACAGTTATAGAACCATCTGTCAGTCACTCAGTTGCCTGGGACAAAATCCTGGAAAGCCATTCTTGATCTGTTACACTTAATCCTTTCCCTTCATCTCTCTCCCTTAATTTCTACATTCGATCCATTAACACATACTATCACCGCTACCTCCAAAATATATCCAGAATGAATACGGTCAGTTCTCACCATCTCCACCATTAGCCTAGCCTAACTATTAACCATCACCTCTCAACTGGACTACTGCAGCAACTCCTTGCGGCCACCTTTTGCTACCAGCCCTTCACTGTTTGTCCTCCTCTCAGTGGTCAGAATGGTCTTTCTGAAGCACAAATCAGATCATATCACTCCTCTGCTTAACACATCTAAAGGCTTTCTTTTTACAGTCTGTTTGCCATAGTGTATGGTTCTTTATTGGTAATACTTAATAAGCATTTGGGAAATAATATTGGTATAACATAGAAATTGTGTTGGTTTACACATCGTTTTTCTAGCACATTAATATTTTGAAATGATCTGTGGCAAACTTTCACACCATTAAAAAGAAGGCCTTAGCAATATATGGAGACCTTGAGCAAAAAGCAGGAAATTTACAAAGAGACATTTCTTTTAGTACTAGTGTGGCTAATTACATGGTTTAAGTATTGGCTATGGTTTTTTTCTATGTTAAGCTATCTGACAAGGCTGTGAGTACAGATAAAGATGCTGCAAAGCCATAACCGTGAAATGATGTTATCTTTTAAATTCCCTTGTTAAACCATGAAAAATGAAAAAGGCGATGTCCTAGATCACTTTAACTCTGATGAAAATGGTCTGTATTAGAAGTGAATGTCCTTTAGGACTTACATCTTGGAGGAGGAAGATGACCCAGGGTTTAAGTCTATGATGCAGTAACTGGCTGGGATGTGCGGTGCAAATGCCATCAGAGAGAAACTTCATTATTACAATTATTGCGATTGGTATTGTTCTTCTTAATGCTCTATTACAGAGTTCCATGGGTTTTGAGGGTTTGCCCTAACCCTACATTTCCTACAAGCCTATTATTTTTAGCACACACTTTTGCATACTACAGTTTTTCAGAGGTATCATTATAATAGAAACACCTGTACTTATTGTAAAATCCAAACGTCTTAATATCCTCATCCCCTCATGTTATATCTACTTCCAAAATATGTCCTGACTCCAATCCCTTCTCACGACTTCCATAGCTACCACCCTCATTGAAGCCACAATCTTTGCTTGCCTGGACTACTAAAATTGCCTCCTTTCTCATCTCCTTCTTCTAGTTCATTCTCCACACAGCAGTTAAAAAGATCCCTTTAAAACATAAATCAGATTGCATCACTGCTTTGTTTAAAAATCAACCCTCTGTTGGCTTTCTATTACACTCCAAATAAAAACCATCCTCTTTCTATGGCTTTCAAGTCCCTCTTCTTCCCAGCCTGGCCTGCATTACCTCTTAAACCTCATCTTCCACCACTCTATCCATCACTCACTCTGATCCAGCCACACTGGCCTGTTTTGGATCTCGGACACACCAAGCTTCTTCCTGTCTCGGGTCTTTTCATTTGCTTTCTCTGCCTGGAATCATTTTCCCTCAGCTCTTCACCAGGCAAGTTCTTTCTCATCATTTGGGTATTGGCTTAAATGTCATCTCCTCAGCAACCTTCACTCTATCGCCCCAGCTTAAGAATTTTTCTCCTCCCAAGTTGTCTCTAGAGCATCATCCTGCTTGAATTTGTTCTCAGCATTTACTATCTGAATTTATCTTTTAAAAACATATACATATTGTCTATTTTTCTCAATTCCCCCTTGTTGATTCTTGTATGCCCAGGCCTAGAACAATGCCTGGCTCACAGCCTGTATTCATTGAATCAATGAACAGTCTAGCACTTCTGAAAGTTTCATAAGCAAACTCCCAAAAACTCAGATATAAACAGGTTACAAGCCGGACACGGTGACTCACACCTGTAATCCCAGCACTTTGGGAGACTGAGGCAGGTGGATTGCCTGAGGTCAGGAGTTTGAGACCAGCCTGGCCAACATAGTGAAACCCTGTCTCTACTAAAAATACAAAAAATTAGCCAGGCTTGGTGGTGGGCACTTTTAATCCCAGCTAGTAGGGAGGCTGAGGCAGGAGAACCACTTGAACCCAGGAGGCAGAGGTTGCAGTGAGACGAGATTGGACAATTGCACTCCAGCCTGGGAAACAAGAGTGAAACTCCGTCTCAAAAAATAGATAGATAGATAGATAGATAGATAGATAGATAGATAGATAGATAATAGATAGATAGATAGATAGATAAACAGGCTATAGTTCTAAAATTCGCAGGTCTGTTGTTGTACTCCATGGATGTTCATGCACACTCCCACTCATTCGTTGAAAGTGGCTTGTTGACTTCACTATTGTTCTTGTTATCTTTCTTGGTGATTTCAATATCAAGTGGGACAGAGAATGAAGCTCAGTACCTTGGTGTTCTTAACACCAAGTTTGTAACAGAAATATTGGTAAATATATAAGTGAAATATAGTCTTATTGCCAATTGGCCCAAATGCCTACTCTCCTGCAGTAATAAAGCATCTGCATTTGAATTGAGCTCTTATTTCATTTTAATCAAACACGTAGATACTTTTCTGATGAATAGAGAAAATAAATGTTGTCAGGCTGAAAAGGATCTAAACAAGTTTGTAAAGACATGATTTTGGTAAAATTTCTGGTTGTCTACAGAGCAGATAGAATAAAATGGCAGGGAAGAAGAGTGCAGGAAAGTCAGAGAATCAAATCATTTTAGAAATCAAACCAAGGGGTTTTCCAAAAGAAATTTCACATCGTTCATTTAAGAATGACATTTTTACATCTAGTAAGAGAAAGGTGGAATTCCATAAGCTCCCCACTGAGAAGTCCTAGTGGTTAGCTATCCAAAAGCTTAATATATCTTGCCAAGACCTTTTGCTATCATTCAAATCTAGTTCCCTATGAAGAATTGCACTAATTGAATTTTTTGTCCTCGATGACTAACTCTACCTGTGAGCCTTGTTTTTTCAAAATCTTATCTCATTGGTTTTATGTTAGAAATAGCTGTCACTGTTCCCCTTGACCTACTCAAAGTTCTTCGCATTCTTCTAAAAAGATGGAACTCATAAAAGAATACAACACATTCATGATGATTACTCTCAGTCTTTTTTAAAAAAAGGTTTTCAATTATGTGCCAGTCACTATTCCGGCACTGGAGTTACAAAGTCCTGGCTGTTTGGGCTTGTGTGCTGCTAGTATGGTGGAAGGAGGAGCAAGAGGATGACAAGTAAACAAACAAGATAATCTGAGAGTGTAATAATTGCTCTGAGAAGGTTCTTCAGTAATAGCATCAAGGGAGATTTGCATGGGGAGGAGGGATGGGTTACCATAGTGAGGATTTCTAAGTAAGTAATAATGAAGCAGTCTGAAAGATGAGAAAGGCCCAGCTTGGTTGGGAAAAGAGCATCCCAGGTGAATGTATGTGCAAAGGTCCCGAGGTAGACATGGGAGACTGAAATAATCCCTGTGTGACTGAAGAGTGGTGGACTAGGCAAAGTTTTCAGATGAATCTGGAGAGGCAGGCAGGGGCAAAATCATTCAGGGTCTGGTGGGCAGGCCATAGGAAGGAGTTTGGATTTTAAGTACTATTAAAGCATTGTAATAGAAAGCCATCAAGGCATTTGGGGCAGTGATTTTTTTTAAATCTCTGTGGCTGTTGTATAAATCATTTGGAAGAGGACAGGAGTACAAGTGGGGAGTCATCTTGGAGGCTTTTTTAGGCAAGCAGGTGAGAGATGATGGTGGTTCATACTAACGTGGTTGGAGTGGAGATGGGAAATACTCAGATGTGGGAAATATTTGGAGTTTGAGCCAACAGGAAATGGATGTAATGGGGCAGGGAAGGTGAAAGAGAAAAAATCAAGAATGATTCCTAGATTTCTGGTTTGAAGAGTTGGGCTGCTGAGTAAAAAGACTAGGGGAAGAACAGAATCAATAACCTTGACATTGAAATCAACAAGAATGATGACAAGGTGGTAGGACATAAATGAACCTCTTCAAATTAATGTGTGTGTAAGTCTATCCATGGGATAAATTAATTCTTTTAACAAATATGTATTGAACCTCTACTATGTGCCAGGCACTGCTCTAGGCTCTAGAAGTGCTATTGATGGATTGATGGCTTTCGTTTTTTGTTTTGTTTCTTGGCTGCTTTGTCTCAATCTAGACAACTGCCGTTTGAGGAGGGTCCATGTCTAATGCTGCCTTTCTTCTTCCCTGCCCCATTTCATCTAGCATATTATTGGGTACATACTAGCCCAATACATAACTTGCTAATTGACTGAACCACATTAAATTGATGCTATAGTAACTGTAAATATGCTAAATCAATAGACTAATACTACTAATATTTCAATATGATAATATATTCCTGGAGAAATGTGACATTAAAAGCATCCAAGTGCTGTACACATTTTTATTAACCTAATCTCTAATTTCTTAAGTATCATCTAAAAAACGTTTATGCTGTTTATTTAAAAGGTAGTATAAAAACAAGAAAAAAAAGAGGTCAAGATAATCACATTTTCAAACTTTAAAGTCAGACACATAGTTGGGTCTAGAAATGTTTACATGAAGATGTTGTAGGTTTATCATTATTTAAGCCTAATTTCTATTACAAACCTGGAAAACAGCAAATCAAAAGGTGTTCTATTCTTAGAGCTTGACTCTTTTAATACTATCACTACTATTTAACATTAAGAAGCGGTGCAAAAAGTAGAACACTTGAAGCAAAAAAGCCACCTTTGTGCTCCACTGCTGGCTTAGCTTTCTTTATCTAGCCTGGGACGACCAACTCATCTTAATAGCACAGCCTTGAAGTTTCACAGATAACTGAAATATCAACACAGCCAACCTGTTTTGTGCTATTTGAGTGTAACGCATCGGCATATCATAACAGCAGTATCTTCTTGGTTTCAAATGGAAGCAAAACAAACCTGTGGGGCTCTGAATAGCTAAAAGGCAGCTTTATACTATGAAGTCTTTTTCTCAAGCAATCATCCCCTGTAATAACTGGCATCCAATAATTTAGGCTATCTGCAGTATCAATTTGTGATTTTAGAAGGGAATAATAATTTTAACATTTTTTTCTTCTGTCAGGAAAGTTCTAGGAAGATATACACAAAGCCCATCATGTACATGAAGTGTGGTAAGAAGAAAAATCATTTGAGCAAACTGATTTTAAATGAAGTTACCATCCAAAGAAAGGCATACAGCTTGTATCTGAAAGAGACTCAATAAAGAAAAATGTGCAAGAATATTGACAAATATTCACAAAGGGCAAAGTTACAAGCCTCCCATTGTTCTCCAGGCCATAGCTTTGTTCAAACTAATTAAGAGCACTTCTCTGCATTACGTGGAAATGTTTGGTTTACTTTTCAAAAAAAATCACATTCACATGATTGAGAAAGGCATAATCAGAATATTAGCTAATCCCTATCTCCTTGCCAAGCCTCAGAAATGACTAAATAATTTACATTAGGAAAATAGATTATACTCTGAAAAGGGAGAGGTAGTGGCTTCCAAATGAACTGGATTTGGCTCCTCAGGGCTTCAAAAAGAGCCCAGAGCGATTACAACTTGAGAAAGAAGGGAAACAGATACTTGGGTTACTCCAATTTTACCCTTATTACATTTCTTTTGTAGAAAGCAATAATCATTTCAATATTTCATTAATATTGCAAAGATCAGAAATATTTTTTTCTAACATAAAGTTTCATGTTTTTCTTGTACAAGGTACTTCTGGACTCAGACAGCAGGGCATTGAAGCCATTCAAAGGTATGCCTAAAGCTACTTCTGGTTTATGCATTTAGGATTGAATGCATTATTTAATATTTGTGTGAATTATAGCTGTAAGGAGTATTAAATTTAGTAGTTATCAGGTGATAGTTCAGCATTGCTCGGCTTAAAATCCACCCGCCCTACACACCGTTTTTCTTTTGATAATAGGATGTATACTTGCCTCACAGTAAATTCAGTTTTCAGGACTAATAAAATCTGCTTACTTAATGAACAGGTAGCTATGTGTATGCTTTATGACTTTGTTATCTCATAAATTGCCATTTTACAGCCGTCTGTGATTTTTCACTTCCAGTGTGTTTATGTGAAAAGAACCTGAGTAAATGATATCAACCAAATTGAAGTCAAAATATTCGGGACAGTATTGCATAACTGAAATCCATTCACACACACATGCACACACACACGCGCGCGAGTTCACACAGAAGATGGTTAACCTGCCAGATGTGGCAATGACTTTATTCAAAACCCCCCAAATAAAGTTTACTGTTTTTAATGCATTTTCTGTCCCAAAATTGTGGCAGGGAGTCTTTACTAGGTAATGGTTAGTACCTAAAACAACAGACTAGATAAACAGTATATTCTTTTGAGAAATTCTGGATTTCCAAAATTATAATGTAAAGAATGAAATGAATTCTCCTAATGGTCTCAGAGCAAATTTATGTTGTAATGTGTCCTAACCACTGTGTATGGAAGGCAAAGCATTCTTTTCATTTAGAAAACTAATTTTCCAATAAATTCAAATTTAAATGCCTCTGGCTTATCTTTAAAGGAAATACTATTTTGGTTTGCAATTTTTCTATACTTAAACTTTCTTCACCTCATTTACTGGCATATCCCTGGTGAAAATCCTGATTTTATGAAATCCTAGACATCAACTAAAAAAATTCTCAAAATAAAAATTGACTTGAAGTATAGGAACTCTTATCTAGAGAGTGACACTGATACAATAAATGCAGTTTAATGCTTCTAATTTCTGAGAATAACTTCTTAATGCTACATCACAAGCAAATTTATCAATACTGACTTTGGAAAGTATAATCAAGAAAGACTCAACAGTTTTATTGGGACAACACAACTTTGCACAGTGCTAGGCACTGATTCTAAAAAATGAACAACTAAAGCATACATGAAGTTCTTAAACTTTAGGGCAGCCATGAACCTCCCCAAACTGTACACAAGTTGTGTAGTGTAGTGTGTACATTTTTTTCTGGGAAGAGGTCCTCTAACTTGAATTAACTTCCAAAGGGGCCCAAAGAGGCTAACAGTACAAGGTAGAATTCTAATCTATTTCTCTAGATTTCTAATAATAATGGGAGCTGTGAACCACAGGGAGTTCACTTTTGCACATCTAGGAGTCAATTTTAATGGAAAGAGGATAGAAAACAAATAAATGTTAATTTGCAAGGACTAGGCTGGAAAAAAAAATCCAGAGGGTTATTTATCTACTCTCTGAGTTTAGGAATGTGTTCTGGTTTACAGAGAGGAAATGGGGACATACATGCCAATACCAGTGGGAAGCAAGGAGAGACTCCAAAGTCCTCAGAAAAGCCAACCCTCAGTGTAAATAAAGCAATATCAAGAATTTAAAAAATAATTTAACTCAAGTTGAATTTTCAGTTTCTGCATATTACCAACTTACTTTTATTGATGAATATCACAAACTTCAATCCTTTTAAAAATATTATTCTGCATGCATTTAACAAATTGGACAAAAGAACAAGTATCCAGTTTACTTGCATTGTAACTATGACATTATAACTGAACAATTAACATATATTTAAAACCATTAGGTACAGGTAACAATGAAAAACTTCAATGTATTAATCTGATGGCATCCTACCACTATGCACATGTTCATGTAACACTACTAGTAATTACCCTGAAGCACAGGCAAATGTAGATGGAGGACTCTCCCTAAGAAGCAAGTTTAAGGGATTAAATATCATCATCATCACTACTGAGAATAAAGCTGCTGCCAGTGGATTGGGGCCCTTCTTCAACACTCCCAAAACCACCCAAAGTCCCCCTCTCATCAGAATCATCAAACAACTTCTCATTGGAATCTTCCTCCTCATCAAACAACTTCTCGTTGGAATCATCATCTTCGAACAACTTTTCGTCACCATCTTCATCTTCCTTTCCATCTGCATCTTCATCTTCCTTTCCATCTACATCTTCATCTTCCTTGTCTGACTCTTCAAACAGCTTTTCATCCGCATCACCTTCTTCCTCCTTTTTATCAGCAGCTTCAAGCCCCTTTTCATCTGCATATTCTTCATCCTCTTTCTCATTGGACTCATCATCAAATACTTTTTCATATGTATCCTCCTCTTCTTCCTTTTCATCTGAATTTTCATCAAACTCGCTCTGAGAGTCTTCCTCATCTAACACTTTTTCAGAGCCATCATCTTCAAATTCGGAGTTTTCAGAGTCATTTTCTTCTAACTCTTTGTCAAGAACGTTTTCAGGAAGCTCCTTTTCAGAGCCGTCCTCGTCCAAATCTTTCTCGAGACCATTTTCTTCAAATTCTCTTTCAGATCCATATTCAGACTGTTTTTCAGAGCAGTCTTCATCAGATTCTTTCTCTGAGTCATCTCCTTCAGACTCTTTTTTGGGTCCAGCCTCCTCTTCAGACTCCTTGTTGGGCTCATCTTCAGATTCTTTTCTAAGGCCATTCTCTTCACAATCATTTTTGAATATCTTCTTTTTTGACTCTTTTTTAGGAATACCCTCTTCAGATCCTCTTACGGGACTGCCTTCTTCAGACTCTTTTTGGGGGTAGCCGCCTTCAGATTCTTTCTCAGGGCAGCCTTCTTTGGCCTCGTTTTCAGGGCCACCTTCTTTAGCATTGTTTTCAGAAGCATCTTCTTCAAATTCTCCCCCATCTTCTGTCTTTTCAAACTTCTTCTCATCTATAGGTTCTTCAAACGCCATTCCAGTTGCAGCTTCTTGAGCATTCATTTTTGATGTGCTGGGGTGCTCTGAAAAATGCCTTGCTCTAGAAGACCCTGCCCTTGCCGAAGCAGAGACAGAATCTGAGCGTCTAAGGCCTCTGTTGGACTCAGGAGCATTGAGGAAAGCCTCCCATCCTCTCAGCCTTTCCTCCCTTTCTCTTGAGGTTTCCTCCACCTGGGGATAAATGGAGACTGCCATTAAAATAAGTTTTAGGCAAAAAGTTACTTCTCTGAACATTTCTAATATCAATGAAACAACCTTAATTTTATAAAGCATCTCTTCTTAGGAAATGAAAGCAATACCCTGTCTTCAGTTTTCAAAACTTGATTTGTGAGAGTTGACCTTAAATCTTGACTTACTAGAGTTGATCTTAAAGATCACTTAAATAAAGGCCAAATATCACAGTACTACAGAAATGTCTCATCTCTTAAAAAGTTAGTATTTGAGCTCTGTCCATACTTTACAGCATACAAAGGAAGAGAAACATTTGGTTGAATGTGTTCTTTTCTTATTACTATTCTGAACAAGCTTCAAACTTTCAGACTTACAAACTGAAAGACTCAAACATTTCTCTATCTTCTGAATGCAAAATATTACTTAAAAGCAGTATTGAAAGAGGAAGAATAAAAAATTTAAAAACGTGTAAGTAAAAATAAAAGAAGCATTGTTACATTAAATAGATTAAACCAGACCCAAAGCTTAAATCTGAAGGATCAGTATTTGTTGGTAATGAAACAATGTGTGTGCCCTTGACGAGTTGCAGAATTTACCTGATAATCGGTAGTCCCATCCCATGCCTGGGCAGTGATTTGACGGCCACCAAACCATCTTCCATCCAGAGTTTGAATACAATAATCAGCTTCCTCTGGATCCCGAAAGGACACAGAGGCCACACCATCTGGGTGTCTCTAGAAAGATAGAAAAAAAAAAAGGAGTGAATGATAAGATTCAAGATAAAACACATACATTTCACAGAGCAGGTAAGTAGTAGTGTTCTCTGTGATACTCTGAAGTAAAAGACTTTACATGTGAAGGCCTTCTTCACTTTTATCCCAGCTGGTAACATGCAGTCAGCTGCTTCTTTACCTTAATCTTACCTAGCCAGAACCAAGCACAGTGTCCTTGGAAATGTTTCTGCGGACATCCCTGTCTAGTGAGAAGCAGGACAGTACAATTGTTAAAAGTGTAAACTCTGAAGTCATGTTGCCCTGGGATTAAATCCTGGCTCTGTCACCAGATGAATAACCTTGGACAAGGTGCTCCATTTCTAGTGTCGGCTTCCCCATCTGTAAAATGGGTATAATAGTGCTCACCTGCCTAAAAGGGGTTTGAGGATTAAATGAAGTAACATGTAAAGTAGCCTGTTATAAACAAGCAATAAATGGTGACTCTTAATTATTGGGTGTCAATTGTGGAAGCAAAAAAAAAAAAAAGGGTGAGAAGAGGAAATACATCAGAGAATATTTTTCCCAATTGTTCCAAATATTGAGGACAAGTATAGTTCACAAAGAGGGGAAAGCGTAACTAATAGGGAACCAGAGATCTCATACATTTTCTTGTACCTTCTTTCACCTGATCGCGTACTCTAGGGTAATGATGACGGAAAATAAGCAAGGCATACCAAATCTATCAAAGCTGTGCTTGACGTGTAATCCATGTTCATCTAATTCCTGCTAATAGATGATTACCACAACAGTGGACTACTATATAAAAACATTAGCCTAAAATTCAGGGGTACACTCACATCTGAGAAGAACTTAACTAAGGTGGAGGAATGATTGCTTTAGGATCCATATGTCCAAGCCATGAACTTACATCAAAGAGAAGGAGCTTCCTAATTTGTCCAAACTTTGAACACTCTACTCGAAGGTCTTCTCTGATCTCATTCAGCACCAACGGATCATCCTGAAAAATATGCATAATTAAAATGGGTTTGCTCCCTTCTTTAACTATAAATCCTGAGAGTCCAATTTCTTGTTCTGATAAACCAACAAATAGGAAAAGGTTTCACTTAAGGTTGTGTTTTGCAGTCTACAAAATTTTTTAAAAACTCAAAATCAAATAAAATTAGATTACTACATCCACTGCTACTCCTACAGGTTTGCCCTGCTTTAAGACAAAGGAAATGACAAGTATGGCAGGCAGCAGAAGGGGCCTATAGTGGCAGAGCAGGAGAAGGTGGAAGTCCTGTGGTGCACATTCAGTCAGACTGTTAATTTCTATGTTCTGCGTGGGCCTCACCATCACACTGATGAGAACTCTTTGCTTTGTGTTTTGGATACATTCCTATTTACAGAAATGTAATGGGGGGCGGAGAGAGAGAGGGAGAGAGAGGGAGAGAGAGGGAGAGAGAGGGAGAGAGAGGGAGAGAGAGGGAGAGAGAGTGAGAGAGAGAGAGAGCGGAAGAGAGAACGACTGAAC